>VYZR01073227.1:0-11607 GCA_013400675.1 Oxylabes madagascariensis | reverse complement strand
CCTACCTTCCCTGGGACAGGCCTGACAGGTAGACAGGCTGCATGATATGGAGGATTCCCTATCCTCTCTCCTCCCAGCTGAACATGGTGACATAAGGGATAGGGGCCAATGGAGGCAAGTGCCTGCCCAGCGCAGCAAGCGCGTCTCCTCTGTGACTGCCCCAGCTTCCCAAGTGCCATTGCATAATAGATACGAGGCTCTGCAAGTGGAGCTGAATGATAATGAGGACAATAGTTCATCTAGCATGGAGATGTTGCTGAGGTTGTCAGCCTATGTCCCGCATCAAAACTGCTTCCAAAAAGAAAAGTAAACAGGTTGTTGTCATAGGAGACTCCCTTATGAAGGGAACAGAAGGCCCCATATGCAGACCAGACACACTTCTTAGGGAAGTCTGCTGCCTCCCTGGGACCCAGGTTAAAGATGTGAAGAAAAAGCTTCCTACCCTGGTACGGCCCTCAAATTATCACCCATTATTGAGTTTTCAGATAGGCAGCGATGAAGTTGCAACAGGAAGTCTGAGAGCAATCAAGAGAGACTTCAGGGCCTTGGGACGACTGGTTAAGGGATGAGGAGCAGAAGTAATATTCTTCTCTATCCTTCCAGTTGCAGGGAATGATGAGGGAAGAAACAGGAAGAGCCAGCAGATCAGTACCGGGCTCCAAGCCTGGAGAATTTTTTCACTGGCAGAATTTTGGGTTCTTTGACCATGGGTCGGTCTATGTGACACCAGGCCTGTGGGCAACAGATGGGGTATACCTGTGTCAAAGGGGAAAAAAGATCTTTGCATAGGAGTTAGCAGGGCTCATTGAAAGAGCTTTAAACTAGATTGCAAGGGAGAAAGAGATAAACCCAGGCTCACTAGAGATAAGCCTGGAGGCAGCATGCCAATGTTTAAGAAACTAGTGAGGTCCTTTGGTCTGCAGTCTTAGTGGAGGTAGGGGATGGAGATCCATGTGGCAGCAAAGACACAAGGGTTATTGATGTGTTATAAACTACAGATGCGCCTGAGAATAGTCCAACTGAGGTGCATCTACACCAATGCACACAGCATGGGCAACAAACAGGAGGAACTGGAAGCCGTTGCACATCAGGAAAACTATGACAGTTGCCATCACGGACACATGATGGGATGACTCGCACAGCTGGAGTGCTGCAATGAATGGCTATAAACACTTCAGAAGGAACAGGCAAGGAAGGTGGGGTAGCCCTGTATATTAGGGAGTGTTTTGATTGTCTAGAGCTTAATGATGGCACTGATAGGGTTGAGCATTTAAGTGTCAATATTAAGGGGAAAGGCCAACAAGGCAGATCTGATGGGAGTCTGTTATGGAATGAAGAGGCAGATGAAATATGCTATAAACAGCTGGGAGAAGTCTGAGAATCACTAGCCCTTGTTCTCATGTGGGATTTCAACTTACCAGATGTCTGATGGAAATACAGTACAGCAAAGAGGAAACAGTCTAGGAGGTTCCTGGAGTGTGTGGAAGAGAACCTCCTGACACAGCTGGTGAGTGAGCCAATTAGGGAAGGCGCCTCGCTGGACCTCTTGTATGTGAACAGAGAAGGACTGGTGGGTGATGTGATGGTTGGAGGCTGTCTTGGGCACAGCGATCACAAAACAATAAAGAGTTTTTGATTCTTGGAGAAGTAAGGACGGGGGTCAGCAGAACTGCCACCTTGGACTTGTGGAGGATGGGCTTTGGCCTGTTTAGGGGCCTGATTGACGGAGTCTGTTAGGAGGCAGTCCTGAAGGACAAAGGAGTCCAGGAAGGCTGGATGTGCTTTAAGAAGGAAATCTTAAAGGCTCAGGAGCAGGCCATTCCTATGTTCTGAGATATGAACCAGTGGGGAAGAAGGCTAGCCTGGCTGAACAGAGAGCTTTGACTGGAACTCAGAACAAAAAGAGTTTAGGAACTTTGGAAGAAGGGGCAGGCAACTCAGGAGGACTACAAGGATGTTGTGAGGTAATGAATGCACGGAGAAAATTAGAATGGCCAAAGCCTGACTAGAACTTAATCTGGATACTGCCGTAAAAGACAATAAAAATGTTTTTACAAATACATCAGCAACAAAAGGAGGGCTAAGGAGAATCTCCATCTTTTATTGGGTGCAGGGGGAAACATAGTGACAAAGGATGAGGAAAAAGCTGAGGTACTTAATGCCTTCTTTGCTTCAGTCTTTAATAGTAAGACCAGTTGTTCTCCAGGTACTCAGCTCCCTGACAGGGATGAGTAGCAGAATGAAGCCACCATAGTCCAAGGGGAAATGGTCAGTGACCTGCTACACTACTTGTCTATGGGGCCAGATGGGATCCACCCAAGGGTACTGAGGCAGCTGGCGGAAGAGCTCGCCAAGCCACTTTCAACCATTTACCAGCAGTCCTGGCTATCCGGGGAGGTCCCAATTGACTGGAGGTTAGCAAATGTGATGCCCACCTACAAGAAGGCCCAGAAGGAGGATCCAGGGAACTACAGGCCTGTCAGTCTTACCTTGCTGCTGGGGAAGGTTATAGAGCAGATCATCTTGAGTGCCATCATGTCAGATGCAACCAGGTAATCAGGTCCAGTCAGCATTGGTTTATGAAAGGCTTGAGTAACCTGGTCTCCTTCTTTGACAGAGTGACCCACTTAGTTGATGAGGGAAAGGCTGTGGATGTTGTCTATCTAAACTTTAGTAAAGCCTCTAACACTGTTTCCCACAGCATTCTCCTGAAGAAACTGGCTGCTCAATGGCTCGGATGGGTGCACTCTTTGCTGGGTAAAAAACTGGCTGGATGGTTAAGCCCAGAGAGTGGTGGTGAATGGAGTTACATCCAGCTGGTGGCCAGTCATTAGTTGTGTTCTCCAGGGCTCAGTATTGGGTCCAGTCCTGTTTAATATCTTTATGGATAATCTGGATGAGGGGATTGAGTGCACCCTCAGTCAGTTTGCAGATGACGCCAAGCTGGGTGGGAAGGCTCTGCAGGGGGATTTGAACAGGCTGGATTGATGGGCCAAGACCAATGGTATTCAGTTCAACAAGGCCAAGTGCTGGGTCCTGCACTTGGGTCACAACAACCCCCCGCAGCACTACAGGCTTGGGGAAGAGTGGCTGGAAAGTTGTTTGGCAGAAAAGGACCTGGGGCTGCTGGTCGGCAGCCAGCTGAACGTCAGCCGGCGTGTGCCCAGGTGGCCAAGAAGGCCAACGGCATCCTGGCTTGTGTCAGAAATAGTGCGGGAAGCAGAACCAGGGCAGTGATTGTCCCCCTGTACTCGGCACTGGTGAGGCCATACCTGGAATCCTGTGTTCAGTTTTGGGCCCCTCACTACAAGAAAGACATTGAGGTGCTGAAGTGTGTCCAGAGAAGGGTAATGTAGCTGGCAAAGGGGCTGGAGCACAAGTCTTATGAGGAGCAGCTGAGGGGGCTTGGGGATGTTTGGCCTGGAGAAAAGGAGGCTCAGGAGAGACCTTATTGCTCTCTACAACTAACTGAAAGGAGGCTGTAGCAAGGTGGGAGTTGATCTCTTGTCTCAAGTAACAAGGGATAGGACAAGAGGAAATGGCCTCAAGTTGCGCCAGGGGAAGTTTAGATTGGATATTAGAAAAAATTTCTTCGCTGAAAGGGTGGTCAAGCATTGGAAGAGGCTGCCCAGGGAAGTGGTTGAGTCCCCATCCCTGGAGGTATTTAAAACCCGTGTGGATGTGGCACTTAAGTGTTGCAGTAATAAGCAGACGGGACTCAGTTCCTTCATGCAGGAAAATCCAATTCTTTATTCACATANCTCCTCCTCCATGAAAATATGAAAACAAACCGTTTGTTGATGCTTAAAGTGTGGGAAAGATCTTGATATATATACAAAACATTTTTTCTCAGAAAAGCTGCACAAGCAACATCCATCATGTGCAATGGTGACTTGGGAATACAGAACACCATCCTTCTGAATGTCCCCCCCCTTCCTCCTTCTTCCCCCAGCTTTATCTGCTGAGCATGACATCATACGGTATGGAAGATCCCTTTGGTCAGCTGGGGTCAGCTGTCCTGGCTGTGTCCCCTCCCAACTTCTTGTGCACTCCCACTGGCAGGGTGGTACTAGAAGCAGAAAAGGCCTTGACTCTGTGTAAGCACTACTCATGAATAACAAATATATCCCTGAATTATCAACACTGTTTTGATCACAAATCCAAAACATAGCTTCATATTAGCTACTATGAAGAAAATTAACTCTACCCCGGCCAAAACCAACACAGGTCCCTAGCTGGACAGCATCAGATAATATTTAAAGCTCTTCAGTTAGAGGAGGAATTGCTTGTATGCTACACCACAGATAATGTAGGGAAAATCAAAGAAGCCCATAGGCAAAAGAGGAAAAGAAAATGTGACAAGGATGTTAAAATATGACTACCTCACGGTTATTGCTTCCATGAATTTGCCTTTTAAATGGCAGTGCTGTTTTAACTGTTGGACTTGATGATTTTGTATGTTTTTTTCCTACAAGCTTTAAAAACTCAAACAGATTTTTAAAGCTATGGCAAATAAGTTCTCTGAACTTAGAGTGATGCTGAGATATTGCAGTGTAATGGGTTCTAGAGTAGTTTTGGGTTTTTTTGGTTTGGTGGTTGTTTTGGTTTGGTTTTTTTGTTGTTGTTATGTCAGTAATCTTCCTTGAAGAAAGGGGAAAAGGTATTAGACTGCATAGCATTTTAAGCACTTGGAAAAGCAACCGAAGTCTGTCATGATGCAATGTGGAATGTTTATGCATGTACTAAAATTGAAAAAACCAAAATCCACCAACAAAACCACTTTGTGCTTGAAATGTATTTCTTTATTTTTCCTGAATTCTGTATTGTTTTGAACTGGTTTATACTTTGTTTCAGGACAGCAGTCTTAAGAAATATTGTCCTGTTCAGTTGTGCTCACTTGTTGCGCTGTTGTGTGGTGTCTGTAAGTTGTTAGGATGTTTTTTAAAAGCTGAATCTGTTTCTTCTACAGACTGCACTGACAGCACTAAGGGGGTTCTGTGTTGGGGGAAGGTTGGAGAGGGCATTAATAGCAATGTCAAACTAAGCTGTCCTTGTGGAGCATCACTCACCAGCAGGCAAATATATTGTTTGAGGACCAAGACAGTTTTCAAAGTGCTTGGCTTCAGCTGTGACAACTCATGCTGCTTTGTACCATTTTTTGAATTGTGTGAAAATCAAAGAATTTCAAAATGAATGTAGTAGCATTTAAAGTGAAGTTTTGAAATTGCTGCTTCTTTAGTTCCTCCTCTATTTGTAAGGAGATGATAGCTGTAAGGGTTTTTTATAAACAGATGCATGTGTGTAACTGTGCACCTTTTCTTAAATAATTCCCTCCTTCCTCCTAGGGTCAGCACCTGAATTACTGCTCATGTGGTAGAGGTTCTTAAGTAATCCCCTGACAGGGATTAGAGATATATATTCATTTTTAATAACTAAGGGTTGCTTAATGTATCTGTGTTAGGGAGAAAAGAAGGCTGCTCTCCATTGCTTTTTTTTACCCCTTAGTGTGCCAGTAATTTTGTGTTTGTGGTAAAATGTGAGGAGGCTGGGGAAGGAGAATTCTGTTTTTCTTTCATGAATACCTTAGCTAAAATACTGTAGCAAAAAAAAAAAAAAAAAAAAAATTGGCTACAATCAAGTCCTGAGACAGGGGAATCTGGGCCCTGCTTAGGTGATACTAAGAGGTAATGACTTAAATTTTTACTAGGTCAGCACTAGACAAGTGAAACAAAAATAAAAAGCCAAGTACATATATTTCCCAGTGAAGTTATAGCTGCATAAGTAAACTGCTAGAAAGAGATGCTCTGGTGGTGAATTGACATGGTGTAGCTGATTGTTCTCATTGTGAAAAATTTTCCTCTTGTATCCAATCAGAATCTCCCCAGGAGTAACTTGTACCCATTACCCCCCCTTCTCTTTTCCATATAAAAAGGGAGTCTCTGTTTTCTTTGTCACCACCCTTTAAATACTAGAACATGGTGATAAGGTCTCCCCCTAAGCCTTCTTTCCTCAAAACCCAGTTCTCTCAGCCGTTCCTAATATGGTAGGTTTCACAGTTCTTTGATGATCTTTGTGGCCCTTCTGTAGACCCTCTTGAGCCTGTCCACATCTTTTTCATATAGCAAGGACCAAAACTGAACACAGTATTCCAGGTGAGGCCTGACAAGGCAGAGTAGAGTGGGATAATGACTTGTCTCTGCTGGTGATGCCCTTGTTTATGCAACCCAGCATCCTGCTGACTTTGCCACAGCAGTTCACTCATACTGAGCTCATTGTCCATCAGGACCCTCAGGTCCCTTTCCCAGCCTGTGCTGCACTCCTGGATTATGTTTTCACAGGTGCAAGACCTTACATTTGTCTTTGTTGAACTTCATAAGGTTCTTGTTAGTCCACTCTTCTGGCCTATCCAGGTCTTCCTGCAGGGTGGTTCTCTCTTCCCAAGTGTCCACTTCCCCACTCAGTTTGGTGTCATTGGCACCCTTCATCAGGCTACACTTCATCCCATCCGCCAGATCACTTATGAAGATATTAAACAGCAATGGGCCCAATATCGATCCCTGGGGGACCCCACTTGTGACAGGTTGCCAGTTTGAAAAGGAACCACCCTCTGGGTGTAGCCTGTCAGCCAGTTCCCCACCCACTGCACAGACCACTTGTCTAGACCATAACACATCAGTTTCTCTAGGAGGAGACTAGGAAAACGTATCGAAAGCCTTGGGGAAATCCAGGTAGACAGTGTTCATTGCTTGCTTCACATCAACCGAGCAGGTTACTTTGTCATAGAAGGCTATCAGGTTTATCAAGGACAACTTGCCCTTGTGCTGGCTTTTCCCAATCACATGTTTCATCTGACTTGTGATAGGCCCCAGGAGAATTTGTTCCATAACTTTTCCCAGGAACAGAAGTAAGACTGATGGACCTATAACTTCCTGGATCCTCCTTTAAGCCCTTCTTGTAGGTGGGGGTGACATTATCCTTCTTCAGATTCCCCAGTCTTCACAACTTCTCAAAGATCATGGAGAGTAGCCTTGCAACAATGTCAGCCAGCTCTTAACACCCTCAGGTGGATATTGTCAGGGCCCATAAATTGTCGGGGGTCAAGCTCCTGTAATAGTTTACATACCTACTCTTCCTTCACTGCCGGTGAGTCTGTTTGCATCCACCTGGATTCTTGTTCCCAAGTCCTGGGGCCCATCAGTGCTGGTAAAGACAGAGGTGAAGAAAGTGTTGAGAACCTTTGCCTTTTCAGTGTTGTTGGTGACTGATTAATCTCTCCTGTTTAACAATGGGCCAATATTTTCCTTCTGTTTCTGCTTGTTGCTTACATACCTGAAGAAACCTTCCTTGTAGCTTTTGATGTGTCTGGTCAATTTCAATTCAAGCTGAGCTTTTGCTTTTCTAACTGAATCTCTGCACACCCTGGCGATGCCCTTGTAGCTCTCAAGGTGTATTCATCGGCTTTTCCATCTCTGGTATGTTTCTCTTTTGGTTCTGAGCAGACTCAGAAGCTCCCAGTTAAGCCAAGGAGGTCTTTTGCTTCACCTACTTCCCTTACCCTTAAAGGCGATGAACTGGTTTTGTGCTTCCATGAAAGTTTTCTTGAAAAGCTCCCAGCACTCGCTAGGTCCTTTATCCTCCATGGAAGCTTCCCATGGAATCCCTCACAACTGAGCTCTAAGCAAGCTGAAATTTGCTCTTCTAAAATTGAAACCCTTTTTCTTAGTACTAATCTTCAGTGTGCACAGCTGGGTCCCAAACACCACAATATTGGGATTACTGCAGCCAAGGCTATCACTAACCAAGTGTAAGGCCTCAAAAACTTGCTCAACGAGCCTCTTAAAAGGGCTTATGTTTTTTTATGTACCCTGAGTTAGATGCACGGGAGAAATACTGACAGTATATTCTCAAGAGGTCAAAACAACAAAAAGACTTTACTGGCAACTTCAGAAAATCAGAGAACTTTGGCAAAAGTTTAGAGCAGCATTCAATCAATGTGAAACATTTCACAAAGCATTAACTTTGCCCATTCAACTTAGTAAACTCCAAGCCCATCCAATTTCAAGTTACTCAAAACTCCGAGAAGAGGGAATTAGAAGANAAAAAAAATTGGCTACAATCAAGTCCTGAGACAGGGGAATCTGGGCCCTGCTTAGGTGATACTAAGAGGTAATGACTTAAATTTTTACTAGGTCAGCACTAGACAAGTGAAACAAAAATAAAAAGCCAAGTACATATATTTCCCAGTGAAGTTATAGCTGCATAAGTAAACTGCTAGAAAGAGATGCTCTGGTGGTGAATTGACATGGTGTAGCTGATTGTTCTCATTGTGAAAAATTTTCCTCTTGTATCCAATCAGAATCTCCCCAGGAGTAACTTGTACCCATTACCCCCCCTTCTCTTTTCCATATAAAAAGGGAGTCTCTGTTTTCTTTGTCACCACCCTTTAAATACTAGAACATGGTGATAAGGTCTCCCCCTAAGCCTTCTTTCCTCAAAACCCAGTTCTCTCAGCCGTTCCTAATATGGTAGGTTTCACAGTTCTTTGATGATCTTTGTGGCCCTTCTGTAGACCCTCTTGAGCCTGTCCACATCTTTTTCATATAGCAAGGACCAAAACTGAACACAGTATTCCAGGTGAGGCCTGACAAGGCAGAGTAGAGTGGGATAATGACTTGTCTCTGCTGGTGATGCCCTTGTTTATGCAACCCAGCATCCTGCTGACTTTGCCACAGCAGTTCACTCATACTGAGCTCATTGTCCATCAGGACCCTCAGGTCCCTTTCCCAGCCTGTGCTGCACTCCTGGATTATGTTTTCACAGGTGCAAGACCTTACATTTGTCTTTGTTGAACTTCATAAGGTTCTTGTTAGTCCACTCTTCTGGCCTATCCAGGTCTTCCTGCAGGGTGGTTCTCTCTTCCCAAGTGTCCACTTCCCCACTCAGTTTGGTGTCATTGGCACCCTTCATCAGGCTACACTTCATCCCATCCGCCAGATCACTTATGAAGATATTAAACAGCAATGGGCCCAATATCGATCCCTGGGGGACCCCACTTGTGACAGGTTGCCAGTTTGAAAAGGAACCACCCTCTGGGTGTAGCCTGTCAGCCAGTTCCCCACCCACTGCACAGACCACTTGTCTAGACCATAACACATCAGTTTCTCTAGGAGGAGACTAGGAAAACGTATCGAAAGCCTTGGGGAAATCCAGGTAGACAGTGTTCATTGCTTGCTTCACATCAACCGAGCAGGTTACTTTGTCATAGAAGGCTATCAGGTTTATCAAGGACAACTTGCCCTTGTGCTGGCTTTTCCCAATCACATGTTTCATCTGACTTGTGATAGGCCCCAGGAGAATTTGTTCCATAACTTTTCCCAGGAACAGAAGTAAGACTGATGGACCTATAACTTCCTGGATCCTCCTTTAAGCCCTTCTTGTAGGTGGGGGTGACATTATCCTTCTTCAGATTCCCCAGTCTTCACAACTTCTCAAAGATCATGGAGAGTAGCCTTGCAACAATGTCAGCCAGCTCTTAACACCCTCAGGTGGATATTGTCAGGGCCCATAAATTGTCGGGGGTCAAGCTCCTGTAATAGTTTACATACCTACTCTTCCTTCACTGCCGGTGAGTCTGTTTGCATCCACCTGGATTCTTGTTCCCAAGTCCTGGGGCCCATCAGTGCTGGTAAAGACAGAGGTGAAGAAAGTGTTGAGAACCTTTGCCTTTTCAGTGTTGTTGGTGACTGATTAATCTCTCCTGTTTAACAATGGGCCAATATTTTCCTTCTGTTTCTGCTTGTTGCTTACATACCTGAAGAAACCTTCCTTGTAGCTTTTGATGTGTCTGGTCAATTTCAATTCAAGCTGAGCTTTTGCTTTTCTAACTGAATCTCTGCACACCCTGGCGATGCCCTTGTAGCTCTCAAGGTGTATTCATCGGCTTTTCCATCTCTGGTATGTTTCTCTTTTGGTTCTGAGCAGACTCAGAAGCTCCCAGTTAAGCCAAGGAGGTCTTTTGCTTCACCTACTTCCCTTACCCTTAAAGGCGATGAACTGGTTTTGTGCTTCCATGAAAGTTTTCTTGAAAAGCTCCCAGCACTCGCTAGGTCCTTTATCCTCCATGGAAGCTTCCCATGGAATCCCTCACAACTGAGCTCTAAGCAAGCTGAAATTTGCTCTTCTAAAATTGAAACCCTTTTTCTTAGTACTAATCTTCAGTGTGCACAGCTGGGTCCCAAACACCACAATATTGGGATTACTGCAGCCAAGGCTATCACTAACCAAGTGTAAGGCCTCAAAAACTTGCTCAACGAGCCTCTTAAAAGGGCTTATGTTTTTTTATGTACCCTGAGTTAGATGCACGGGAGAAATACTGACAGTATATTCTCAAGAGGTCAAAACAACAAAAAGACTTTACTGGCAACTTCAGAAAATCAGAGAACTTTGGCAAAAGTTTAGAGCAGCATTCAATCAATGTGAAACATTTCACAAAGCATTAACTTTGCCCATTCAACTTAGTAAACTCCAAGCCCATCCAATTTCAAGTTACTCAAAACTCCGAGAAGAGGGAATTAGAAGAAGGAGAAGAAAGAAAGAAAGGATATAGAAAAGAACGAATACAGCTACCACTCCTGGTTCCAGCAGTGATATAAAATCCAAGGAAAGGTAGGGTCAAGACATGTGCTTGCCTCATGCTTTGGTTTAAGTACCCTTTGGCTTTATCTGGCCACTTAGGAGCTGCGTTAGGGGCTCCAGAGGTGGGGTGTAGAGCATTGCCTCCAGTGTGCCAGTGATTGGCAGCCACTCCGGGGCTGGGATACAGGTCTGGGGGATGTGGGAAGGGTGTGTGTATGTGCAGAGCAGGGCATTGCCTCACCAGAGCAGGGCCAGACCTGCCCCTTCCCCCCCACACATGCACCCAAAATGTTTCAAGCCAGCAATCCTTCCAGTCTCTCATACCACCCCATGGCTCAAGACATTAACCAGGACCACAGTAATGGTACCTTTCCTCTCGTGGCAGCAGTGGGATCCTAATCTAGCAGACAGAGCAGAAAGGAGAGGAAAGTATACAGGAAATCATATAACGGACAATTGCTATTTCAATAATCAAAAGCATAAGTCTAGTCAATATAAAAATTTCCTTCTATGCAAGTCATCGCTCCCAATCCCGTGAGTCTCTAAAATTGCAGGCAATTTTGTGTGGTGCAAACTGGCATCCAGGGGGAGAGTTCATTAAACCAATCTTTTGGCTGCAATAACCGAAGAGTCCAGCAGATTGATTGGTAATTTTCTTCGTGTTTCTTGATACTGTATTCTTCTTTGGTGAGGTCTAGTATGCTACATATTCCTTGCTCATTAATAACANCCGGTGGGACTTCCGGTCATTCGGCCACTCAGGAGCTGGGTTAGGCAGAGTGGAGCACTGCCTCTGGTGTGGCCAATGATTGACAGACACTGTGGATCTGGGATGCTCTAGGGCTGGGGGGTGTGGGGCAGGACACTGTCTCACCAGAGCAAGGCCTGACCTGCCCTCTCCCACATACACAGGTGTTCTGGTTTGATTAACTGGGTGGAAACACTAACACATGTAGTGGCTTCACTACTGTG
>VYZR01073222.1:33764-54298 GCA_013400675.1 Oxylabes madagascariensis | reverse complement strand
CAAATGGAGGTGAAGAAAGGAGTCACGTGATCTCGGGTGGCCGCCGGGGGCGGGGCTCGGTCACGTGGGGAGGCGGGGCGGCAGCGTGAACCTATCACAGGCGGGGGCGGGGCCAGGCGGGGCCACGTGACAGAGTGCGCATTTCCGGTTCCGGGTCTGAGGCGCGATGGGCCCGGCGGCGGCCGCGGGGCGGGAGCGGGGAGCGGTGAAAGCAGCCAGAATGAAGGCGGCCAAGAAAGCGCCGAAAGCGACCAAAACGACGAAACCCAAGCGGGCGGCCAAGCGGCTCGTGGCCGCGGCGAATCAGGTGGCGGCCACCGAGGCGGCGCGGCGCGCCCGCCACCTGAAGGCGCTGAGCCGCGCGGCGGGCGCCGAGCGGGAGCGGGAGGAGCTGCAGGAGCTGGAGGAGCTGGTGTTCGGCGACAGCCTGCACGTGGAGGAGGACGAGCTGCTGCGGCGTCTGGCCCAGCCCCGGCGGGTACGGCGCGGTCGTGCCCGGGCCCTGCCCTGGCGGGGCTCCCCGCGGCCCTGCCCGCCCGCTGCCCGGGCTCCCAGCCGCGTTCCCGCTCACATTCCAGCCCGTTCGATGCTTTCAGGTCACTGCTGCACCGGGGAAAGACCTCCGGGAGGAGTCCGGCGATTCGGGGGTGGAGGATGAAGCGAAGGGTGACTTGCTGCGCAAAAAGCCGGCGTGGGTAGATGAGGATGATGAAGCCGAGGAAAAGTAAGTTCAGGTTGTGTTGTAAATATTATGGGATAATTCGTGTTTCATAATTAATTGTAGTATATAGAATATAAGGGTTCATAGTAGGGAGAAGGAGAAAGCGGGGACACCCGTTTTCCCGTAAGCTTTTGCAATTGAAAGGGGAGACCAAAAAGTTAACCGAGCAGAAAAGCCTTGTTCACCGACAGCACCGCACAAACAAATGTAAATTTCAACCATCTCCGGAGACAACGCCTCCCCCTCAGCGACGAAGGCGTCTCGTCTCGCCAAAACAAAAAGAGGAAGACTTTCCTAGAAATCTAAAGCATCATCTTATTGATATTCACAAACGAAAGGCGAACTTCCGAGAATACAAATTTTCATAGATAAAAAGACACCTGGACCCCAGCATCCTGAGTTGTGATCGGCTTCCACACCAATTTGCCAGAAGGACTTTTCCAAAAGCCCATGTGCTCCCAGGACTATGAATTTGTATAAAGACACATTAAACCCCAAAAGACCCATTTATAACTGCCCCTCCTTTGAAACAGTATAAAAATGTATCCAAAACTCCCTGTCAGTGTGAACTTACTGGGCTCTGTGTCTAGTGCACCAGACCTGTAAGTCACCCAGCACCGACCCCCGGGCTCAGTGCTGCCTAAATTTATTTTTGTGGCTCACTAAATTTTTTATTAATTTCATAATAAATCATTATTATTAAAATTAGTTATTTCATTTATAACAGGTTGGGTGATGGGAATTGTGTATCACACTTGGGAGTACGTGTAAGTGGCCTTGGTTTGAACAATCTTTGTGTTCTGTGTGTTTTTCCCCTCTAGGGTTGACATGACCCATAAGTACAGGAAAAATTTCATGAAAAGTGATGCTGAGACAACGCTTACTAAGAAAAAACTGAAGAAAAGACTGGAGGAGCAGTGAGTTTCGCTAATGTTTTTGTGGGTGACTGTATTGAGATGAGACCATTCATCTCCAAGGTGGGTGCTGGGAGGATGGTGCCAGACTCTCTTCAGAACAGGATGAGGAGCAGTGACCTTAAACTAAAACACAGAAAGTTCCATCTCAACATGAGGAAGAATTTCTTTTTGTGGAGGGTGACAGAGCACTGGAACAGCTGCCCAGGGAGATTGTGGAGTCTCCCTCTAGAATGTTCTCCCTCTAGAACATTCCAAACACACCTGGATGTGTTCCCGTGTCACCTGCTCCAGGTGACCCTGCCTTGGTGCAGGTGGGATTGGACTGGATGATCTCCAGAGGATTGAACTCCCTTCCAACCCAACAATTTTCTGAGCTAAAATACTTTTATGTGACGTTCAAAGTCATTTTCTTCTTTATCCACTGTGCTCAAGTGTCCTCTTTAAAGCCAGTACTTCCTGCAGTATTTGCAGTGTTTTTAAATCACAAGTAATACTAAGAATAGTAAATAAAATGTGAATCAGCGTTGTGTAGACTAACTTGTTTAATACTTGTATCAAAGTGCCCAAACACTAATTTGTCTTCTAGGGAGTTATGCAAGAAATGGTGAAATCTTAAAATTTTTTTAAAAAAATGAAAAACTTGAATTGTGTTCTAAGTGCAAGTAATCCTGCAAAATTCCAACTGTGCTTCTTCTAAGGACTTAACACATAGAAGGAAATTACTGTCTCACAAAATTTATGTTTTTTTTCTCTTCCTCTTTTCTCGTAAGGTTTCAGCAAGCCATGGGAGGAGTTCCTGCCTGGGCTGATCTAGAAAACAGGAAGAAATCCAGAAGGACTTTGAGTGATAGTAAATATGTCCAGTACTATTCTGATAAGTGTTTCTGTGATTGCCTGTTCAGCTTGCTAGAAGATAATTACTTTTGTTGTCTTCTCAGTTTCAGTAGTGTGATAATATGCTGGATATGTCAGCTTTGTTCCTTCAGTGTACTTTAATTTAATTCATTTCAGTGAGGAATGCGTTGATTTTGCTGTGGATGTATGTGCAATTAGCTGTTTCCCTGTGCTTTGGTTTAATGAGGTGATAGTGATGAAGATGATGATCTGCTACGCAGGACTGGCAGTTTCATAACGAGCTCAGAGTCTCTGCCAAGAGGGATTTTGAAGGTAAAGACAAAACTTATCTTTCCACTTCTGTTGGACTTAAGTGCACACTTTGACTCTTTTTATGTATAAAATTAGTGACTCTGTGAGTTTGTTTCTGTGACTAGAGGCTCTAGAGGATAAGCAAATTGAACAGTTCATGTGAAACCATAGAACAGTAAACGTAGGTGGGTTGTTGGATACAATAATTTTCTGCACTCTAAATAGCATCTTAAAATCCTAGTAGTAGGATTTTAATTTCTGCAGAGGGAGAATGGAATTTTCCCACCACTTTAAGCTACTGAAACATTCTTTAAGAAGACAGCCTTAAATGAGGATTTCTCACACTGTCTCCTACAGCTATCTGAGATGAGTCAGAGTGCAGCTGGTTTTACACTCAGTTTTAAAGCAAGTAGAAAGGCTGCTGAGTTCAGCCTGTGTTTGCATTGGAGAAGCTCCCTGAACGGGCTGTGTGTGCTCTGCTCACCTCACACTGCCCAAAACTTCAGCACAGGGCTTGAGGTCTTGTAGCATAAAGAGTAATTGGGTTTTTATTCAGCATAAGTGATTGTTGGGTTTTTTTTAACTTTCTGATCTGTGTTGTAGATGAGCACCTGCCTCCCTGCAAACCAGGAACGTTTTGCCAATGGAAAACTGGTGACAGTGCAGTTTCATCCTTCAGCTCAAGTGGTGATGACAGCTGGGCATGATCGCTCTGTGTCCCTCTTCCAGGTGAAGAGCTTCAATTTGTACTCTGCTAATGGTCACTAATGTAGAACCTTTTTTTTGAATGTACATGAAATAGCCTGGAGTGGTAGACTTTGTTTTCCCTATTCCTCTGCACACTGGATGTAATGTCTGTGGTTACAGTGGAAATTCCTTGGTTAAAGGTATCTTGGAAGGAATGTAGAACCGTGACTTCACACCAAGCAGATGCAGAGTACTGGCAAACTTTTTGTCTCAGAGTTTTTAGCTGAAGACTTGCGTTTAAAAACGTTTGGTTTGAAGGTTTGCAGTGACGAGTGTAAACAAGGTTTTTTGTTCCTAAGTTGTTTGGAGAGCCTGTAGTGGGGGGAGCAGCGTACTTTGCTTTGAGACTGTAAAATTGCTGTAAAATCATGGTGGGGATGGAGAGTCTGTACTGCAGGAAGAAGGTGTTTATCCTGAGACGCTGCCCTGCTCCTCTGAAAACTAAAGATCCTAATTTTATTTAGGAACTTTCAGCATAGCCCAGTATCACTGAAATAGTCAGGCAAAAGTGGAACGTGATATCCCCACGGAGCTACAAGAAAACCCAAATCAAAGCAGATGTTTCCTTTTAGAAAAAGCACCATAGAAGTGATTATTTGAACAAAGCATGGGCAAGATGAGGAAGGGCAAGAGGTGTGAGATCTATCAGAAAGGCAGGTAGTGCCTGTTACATGAGGTGAGGAGCTAAGAACCAGATCATTCGTAGGAGAGAGGAAGAGTTTAAGGCTTCACAGTAGTGTACCTCTTACTACTTAAGTCGCAGCTGAGAAGTTAATATGATTTTTCTCTGTAAAAGTATTTGGTATATTCCTCAATATGACAACCTGTTTTGTTACTTTCTTTTTTGAAGGTGGATGGTATAAGGAACCCAAAAATACAGAGCATCTATTTAGAGAGTTTTCCAATTTATAAGGCTCGTTTCAGTGTGGATGGAGAACAAGTTATAGCCACTGGCACTCATCACAGCATGTTCTTTGTGTATGACATGATAGCTGGGAGTGTCATCCCTATCCGAAAAGTACGAGGTATGTTTTGCAGCTCTGAGTGTCTGGGCACATTAATTTGCTTTAAAAGGAAGTGCAGTGAGTTGTTGGAGGTTGTATTTTTAATTTGTCTTCAAGGAAATAAAGTACCTTTAGTGTTAATTTGTCTGGGATATTTATTATCACACATGAGCGAGGTTGAGTTTGGCTTCTCTGTGACAGCATATTGCAGAAATGAAAAGCTGAAGTGGAGTCAGGTCTTAGTCATATTCATCCTACCTCTAAATGTTGAGACCAAAAAATAAATCGCACCGATTTCAAGTTTCAAATCTCTTTTTAAAGGTGTGGAGGAAAAATTTCTCAGAAACTTTGAACTCTCTCCAGACGGATCATTTATGCTGCTAATTGGAACTTCAGGTTACCTTCATTTGCTGTCCATGAAGGTACTTTCTCTGCATGGTTCATGTAACTTCACTTCCTTGGTGTCTTTTCCCTTTTGAATCTGCTTTTATCTCGTCTGCAAGGCAATCTAACTTTCAGCTGAAGCCAAGGTATGACACGTACTGTGACAGCCCTCAAAAATGGGAATTATTTGGACTCTGTGACTTTGTTCCGCAGCTCCGTTGGGGCTGGTGGAGCTCAGGGCGGTTCCATTGGGTTTTCAGCTGGAAGAAATTGTGTGTCAGTGCTGTATTTCAGCTGCTTGCACAAGCACTGTGCTGGCAAAAGGAATGGAAACAGCATGGGAACAGGCGCCTGAGGGTGGAAGAAATATAGGACTGCTTTTTTGGGAGCCATGCTAGTGCATGCTACTGTACCCTGTTCGTGAATCATGCCAAACACTGATTCATAATGCATAAAGCAATCTTTCAGCTGAATTTTAAAATGCCTTATGATGGCAGACGGATGTGTTTTAAACTTCCACAAAAATACTTTTAAAGGAGAAAGTTCAGTTTCGTATAATTCAGGCCCTCCAGTGACAGAGCAGACAAGTGTTTGTTGATCCAGCTGCAGTTGGACTTAGGAGGTTGTGCTCTGCTCTGCAGGCACTGAAAATGTTGCTGCTGTTCTCTGAATGTCAGGGTAGCTAACTTAAGATTTTTGTGGGACAGGAAACAACTTTTCTGTGGATTTTTGGTAGAATCTCTGTCAGCATTGTTCTTCATCCTACAGACGAAAGAACTGATCAGCACTATGAAGGTGAATGGAAGGTGCACTGCCTCTGCTTTCACCCCAGACAGCAGTAAAATATACAGCTATTCAAGTGAGTATTCCAGCAGCTCTAATCATAATTCCATTTAAATTGAATGAGTTCTTAGAAGTCACTTACCGTTTTAGAAAAATAATTTTGAAAATTTATGCTAGTATCTCTCCTAAAAATACAACCAAGTGATCAACCATTAAAGAATGGAATTAACTATTTTAGAATGCCTTTAATTATTGAGGGTTTTTTTAAATACCCTGTATTTGATAGTTGTAAATGAACTTCTAGTTGTCATCTAATTAAATTAATTTTAGCAAAATGGACCAAGAAAGTGATGTATATGTGTATTTTCTCTAATATCTTTCATTCTGCAACCAGAGGAAGGCGAAGTTTTCATTTGGGATGTGAGAAGTAGAAAGTGTCTACACAAGTTTGAAGATGAAGGTTCTTTGGAAGGAAAGTGCATTGCTGTTTCAAAAAACAACCAGTATGTGGCATGTGGGTAAGTGACTGAACTTTGACAGCTTCTTCTGCTCTCCTTTTGAAACTCTTCAGTTAACTTATGGGTGGCTGGTGAGAATGTAGAAATGTGATTTGGTTCTAATAAGCTTAGAGTAGACATGAATAGATGAATATTACCAGTTTTATGATAATAATTTACTTTTTTCTGTGTAAAGATAAAATACCATAGTACACCTAAAACAATAGGAGTGATGCTGGTATTACTATTGCCTTGTATGGGTTCAGCAGTTAATTTTGAAATCACATGGACTAAAATCACAAATTCTGTAACAGGAATGTTGATTCAGGGTCTTCTCCCTTTTCTAGTTCTCTTCCCTGTACTCTGAATTTGTCTCCTGCAAGGCAGCATGTTTGCCTTTCAAAAGGGGCCTCAACTCAAAGCCACAAGCTGAAACTGTTTCTCCAAATTTATTGAGATTCAGTTTCAGCCTGTGTCTGGATTCTTTTAAATGAGAATAGTAAATAAATTCAGGAGTACAATATATATTTTCCTCGTTCACTGTAGAAGAGGATTTTAAAGTGAGCTTATGCTACAGTTATAAAAAAAAAAAAAAACAAAACAAAATAAAAAAAAACAAAACGAAAAAAAACAAAAAGGAAATATATGACAACCAAAAAAAAACCCAAAAACCAAACCACAGGAAAAGGCACCAAACTCCGTGTCTGTCTCTCACCAGGTTTGGGATAAGTCTGAGCTGCAAACACCCGAAACGGAACCTCAGCTTGCCTGGCANAAAAAAAAAAACAAAACAGAATAAAAAACTTGAATTATTTCAGAGTATTTTCATGCCTTGTCTCCTTGCTTTGAATTTGTCCTGGTAAAGGGATGGACTCATCAAGGCTCTCCGCAGTTGCGTCTCTTATTATATAAGTAAAAAGAAAATCCAAACCAGCAAAAAACTAACCCCTCCACTAAATATTGTTATAAACTCCAAAGGAAAATCAAGCTCCAAACAAAATACTATTACAAACTTCAGTAAATAGTTGGAAATTACATTTTCAGGTGAGTAGTGGCTATAGATAACAAGGCAATATGTACTGAAATGTTACTTTTCGGTATAATCTTTGTTCATTTTGTTCTTTAGTTCATCTTCTGGAGTTGTAAATTTATACACTACTGATGTCTGCCTCAAGGAAAACCATCCTAAACCAGTTAAAGCCATAATGAACCTTGTTACTTCTGCCACCTGTGTGACCTTTAATCCCACCACAGAGATTTTGGCAGTGGCTTCCCGTGACACTGATGAGGCTGTCAAATTGGTATGTTCAGCTTCTTTATGGCAATATTTCTTTTATATCTCACTAAAAATACTGTTGGTGACACAAGAAAACTGATATGAAGCAGATACAGATACTGCAAAAGGTGCTGGACCAACCTGATCAGGACATGGCCAAGACACTCTGCATTTACAAGAATATGATTTTATTTTCTTTAGTAAAGTTGCTCTGAAAATAACATTTGGTTGTTTAGTTTACCTTTTTAAAATGCCTGGAAGTGTTTGAGGCCAGGTTGGACAGGGCTTGGGACAGCGTGGTCTAGTGGAAGGTGTCCCAGCCCATAGCAGAGTTGGAACTGGATGAAAACTTTAAGGTCCCTTCCAACCTAATCAGTCTGTGATTCTATTTCAGTGCTATAAATGTAATTCAGCAACAAATGTGAGTTTTCAGCAGCTGGTAACTGTCACCTTCTTACTATTGGGAGGGGGGGTGTGTGTTTGCCAGCCTTATCTGAATTCTTGCCAACATTGGAACTGTTGAATTAATCTGAGGGTTTGTAGGCCTGAGAATTGCAATAATTGGTCCCATGGTGTGTTCCCTGCTCCTTTTCTCCAATAGAATTCTATATGTAGAGTCATGTAGGGTAGGAGTATAACTGAACATTTGAACTTAACATTGAGCTTCAATTATAGATTTGTAGTTTAATTTTATTTTTAGTGTTTTTTTTCCTAACTTTAAATTCTGACCTATTTCTCAATAGGTGCACCTTCCTTCATATACTGTATTCTCAAACTTCCCAGTGTTCAGAAGAAAACAGATTTATCTTACTCAATCTATGGACTTCTCTCCCAGAAGTGGATATTTCTCTATAGCAAATAACAAAGGCAAAGCTTTGTTATTTAGGTAGGTACTAAGTTAGGTCCATTAATCCCAGATAACATGTTTGTGTTGTGTAAAGTGGGGCAGATGACTGTAAGTGATGAAGTGATTCCTGATCTGAATTTCACCTGATGGTTTACTGGAGTGTGGAGTTGGCCTTCCCTGCTGGAGAGCAACCCGTGTTGTTTGTCTGATTATGCCATACACCATTTCCATACTTTTTTATTTTCCTCCCCTGGTGGTGTGGTCAGGGGTGAGGAGCAGTGCTAACTCTAAGTGGGAATATTTATTTTTTTTCAACTCACAACTTCATGGTGCTTGAAAAACTGCCTAATTTTAAAATGAGATTTTAGTAATTTACCAAGACAGACAGGAAGAATTTATAGAGATACTCCTAAATGTGACTAAATCTTGTGATTTGTCCTTTATTTTAACTTGAACTATTATAATGGCACTTAAGTAATTCTAGCAGATGGCTGTTTGCTATCTTTTACTACATCAGTGTTTCAGATTAGCTGAGGATACTCAGTGACACTGCTGAAGAGCTGTTATTTCTTTATGTTGTCCTCTTAACAGATTTATGAGAAGTTTTAAATCTCTCAATTTCTTTTCTTCAGGCTGAAACATTATTCATCCTTCTGAAAGAAGAGGCAGGAGAAAATGAACCTGTAACTGAGGTGAAAATAGCACTAGAACTGTTCACAATGTTGGCTTGAGGAGCCTCAAAATTTTCATTTTGCTACCTCCACTTCTTTACAGATGGCAGGAAGAATTTCTTAGCCCTCTGTGATCTGTCCTGCCTGGGTCACTCATGGGCTGGAGTAGGACTGGCCTTGTCACTCTCAGCTTTTCTGATAATGCAGCAAGTTGATAGTTCAACTAAAAACTGCTGTGAGCTGGACTGAGCTGATTCTATTTAAATCGAACTCAGCAATGTTGATAAACAGCTGCAGGCTGGCAGGGACTTGGCTTGATCCTGTTCTGGAGTATTGTGAGCCCGCACAAGTCGGCATCATTTCAAATTCCCGTTACATGAATTACTGAAGTTTGAAGCATAGTTTGTGTGCAGATGTGATTTTATTGCGTGCTTAAGTGTCTTCTTGGGAAACTGGAAAAACTTGTAGTCTTGATGGTAATACAGTTGATTGACAAAAACTGTGTTAATGAGGGGAGGCTGAACTTGTTTAGACTGGAAGCAGCTCTGACTGCTGCATGTTAAGCTTGCATACAATTTTGTGATGGCTCAGTGTTTGGAAAATACTAACAAAATCATTTCTACTGGTCTTCCCCCAGGTGTTGTAACCTGCAGATACAAGGATGCTGACAAAATCAAAGCTTTTTTTTTATTATTTTATATAGAAACTACAAAATAGTAATAAAATATATATGTTTTAAAATGTGTTTGTTTGATTTTAAATAAATACACCTGGTAAGTTTCCAGGCAACTTGTTTCAACTTACTCCAATGCTTCGTGTAAGCTCATAAGTAAGATTTTATTGCTTGGCACTCAAGCTGGTGTCTTCCAGAAGTTCTTAAATGTCTTAATTTTTATAAGCATGCCAGTGCTTATGTAATAGTCCAGTGCTGAAACAGAAATTTTGGGTAAACTGGCCTCTGCTCCATGCACTTAGCAGGGGCTTTTCCATCAGCCTGGTTCACTTGAGGCTGAGTTGGAAACAGGGTTTTGCTGTCTGGAGGAGCTCATTCCCCCGAGACCCTGTTGGTGGTGTTGCAGCGCAGCCCAACTTCCCAGCTGTACCTTCAAGGTCCCCTAAAGCAAGAGGTGAAAAAATCCTACCCCAATTTAAGTTGTCCTTCCTCCTGTGTCACAGAAACAACTGCATCTAACATGGGTTTAATTAATAAGGAAGACCCCAGTCAGTGAAAGCAAAGAATCCTGAGTATGTATCACATGATTTTTAAATCAGTGGTGAAATTGTAATGCCATCAGGGTCCCCCAGCAGGGACTGGGGTAGAGGGGCTGCCACTGCTTCTTCATCTGCTGCCGAATTCTGCACCTCTTCTCTCTTCCTGAAGTGGTCACCTCGTTCTGCTTAAATTAATGAAAAAAGGTTGATTAGGGACCTGCTACAGTAAGATCCTGATTTGAGAATAAATTGTGATTCACGTCTGACCCCTTCCCACAATGGAGTTTTTTGGGCAGCAACAGCACCTGTCAAGGTGCTCCAGTAACCAGCACTGAAGTCATGAAGACTTCAGTGAAAGTGGCATCCCAGAAGATGTACTCCGAGCATGAGAAAAATGTACAACCATGTCAAAAATCTTGACTGTAACAGCCTATTGGTGAATTCTTGTCATGCTGTTTTAAAAAATAAAATACCCTATGTTCAGATATAATAGGGTTTTGAAGTGTTTTTGGCAGTGATTCATAGTAAGATGAGAACTTGAATTCACAAATCTTGGAAAAAGCAGAGCATGCTCTGGAGGTGTTAAATTGGTGCTGTATTTAATCTAAACTGAAGACCCTAGGATGGAAGAGTAAAATAAAATCATAAGCACACTGTATTAAGATGCCTGCTGTAGGATTCTTCTATTACAAACAAATATGGCTGAAANGTGTTAAATTGGTGCTGTATTTAATCTAAACTGAAGACCCTAGGATGGAAGAGTAAAATAAAATCATAAGCACACTATTAAGATGCCTGCTGTAGGATTCTTCTATTACAAACAATATGGCTGAAATCTGTCTGGGACTGAATCACTTCAAACCAGGCCAAGAGATCTGAGACAACTCCAAGAAGTGGGTATTTCCTTTATTCAGTGTGCGCAAGGATCTCTCCTCCTAACAGCGCACACACAGACACACAGCAGATTACAATCTATGGTTATACTTTATGCATATTCATAGTTTCCCATAGAAAAGGTGTGGTTATTGAAACCATTTCTCAGTACTTGTTAGCACACGCCAAGTGCAGTCGCAGTGCAGCCTGGTGGTCACGCCAAGGCAGGCTCTGCATCTTCCTCCCTGGACCCCTGATGAATGCTGGACGTCTTCCTCCCTGTGCCCTTTTCACCTTTTTCTCCTCTAGGCATCTGCATTCTCTTGTTAGCTGTTACAGGCTATTCTCACTGAAAAAGCAAGCTCTGTCCTTCATGTTTGAAAGTTCCGTTCCCTCATTTCTTGCCAAATTTCATCCTGTGTTTCTAGCCTGCGGCTAGTTTTTGCTAGCTTCTGTGTTGGTTACAATGTATGTTTTTCTTGCCCCAGTATGCCTTGACACAATGCTTTTTACAGAGCTGAGACCTGAATTTCAGAAACCCAGGTGCTGGAAGTCTCTCCCTCCCTCCTTTACCACTACCAGGCCGTGAGAGACTTTCTGTTTACCCCAGGTTCACCTCAACACTGGCCACTCCTTTTGCAGTTTCAGATGGTTTTCCAAATAAAAGAATAAATCCACATAAGGCAATTCATTCCATTTCCCTCTCTCCCTCCCTAAATTAAGGTACCATTCTCTGGCCTCTTAGCCAGGTAGTTCAGCTGGTATACTGGCCACCACTGGTTACAATATTGGATTAGTCTAGGTTTACTTGGTGGGTCTCCTCCTACCTGTTTCCAGTTTTTCAATACACATGTCAATGGAGAATTTGGAATATCATCTCCCACTTTGGTTTCAGAGGAAACTGGCCCCATGTTCAACGATTACAAATATACAAGCTATTACCTCTGAATGTCATAAGGATACTTTAGGGTTTGTAATGGAGAGGGGAGTGGGAAAAAGAGACTGCCAAACCGGCAATCATTAGAACTGACACAAGAGGGTGCTTCAAGTCCACAAATGCGAGCTCAGCCGCCGACACAAAACCAAAGCAACTCCAAAACCCCAGCAAACACTCAATCACGCTCCAACACGCTCTCAGCAATTGAATTTTTATACCACGGGCATCCCCATGTTGATATGCTGGCAAACTCAAATCAACACACCACTCTCACATGAACACACTCTCAGAGTTCAAAAAGAATGCAATAATGTAAAGGAATTAACCAAACTTCACCACAAAAGTGGCTCCAGATGAGGCCGGGGCCGGGCTTCAATTGTAAATGGAGACTTTTTTTTTTTCTTCATTCCTCCGCCCAAGTCAAGATGGTGGGAGCCTGTGCTACGAGACAGTGGAACAATGATTTTTCTTTTAACTATCAGCTTAGCTCGATACAACCATTCCTGATACTTCCTAGGGACAACTTTCTAGGGGACTCGAACCCCTAAAATACTTCTTGAGGACTTGAACTCTGGACACGGGGAACTCTGACCCCTGAGGTAGGCAACTCAAACCTCCCCACGATAAGCTTAGCCAGGGACTCAAGCCCGCCTTGTCTGTAACTGCACGTGGGGATTCGTATCCCTTGTCAATAATCCCAAGATAAATAATTTAAATGGTGCCTTTACTTACCCCAGGGGTCTTGCCTTGAGTCCCTGCTGGTCAAAAGCTGAGGTTCTCCCTGAGAATTCCTCCAGTGCTGGCTGGAGATCTGTTGACCACAGATTCATTGAAGCTCTAGGCTGATCTTCTGGCTGGATCTCCAATTTACTGTCACAAAATCTCCAAAATACTGGAATAAGACTCCTTAACACTAATATGGCTTAAAGACAGCATCATTTATTCAGGCCTGAGGTCACACAGAGGTTACTGCTAACCATTTGTGCACACGTGATCTTACAAGTGAGTGCATATTACAATTTACCCATTACCATAAAACCCACCCCAAGTTCCCAGATTCAGTCCTTGTTTTGCCTATTACTACATTCTTGAGCCAGATTTCTTCTTATCTTCCAAGTGTCCTTGCTGGGAAAGCAGTTTTTTCATGCCTTGTTTCTCTTCAAGTCCACAGGCACAGTAACAATTAGATTAACCCTTTTGGTATCACATAGGATGGACGTCTCTCCCTGGCTTCTTTCCCTGAGCATTTCCGTTCCTGCAGAATCACCCTGATAATGAACCTCCGTGTGTTGGTCATGATGGCTGTCCCCTTGACGTGGCCAGCACTCACCTGGACGGGCTCCTGGCAGGTGTCCAGGGTGACATGGTGGCATGCAGTTGTCTTGTTGGTGATGGGGGGAGTCCCCCTCTGGGACATATGGGTGAAGGTGTTCTCCAACCTGCCCAGGTGAGCTTTGAGCTGGATCAGCTCCAGGCCCAGCTCCGTGGGAGACAGGTTGTAATCCAGAGGGTTGAAGAAGAAGATGGTCACGGTGAAGGTCATAGCCTCGTAGACCAGGACTGCCACAGAGCCACAGAATGGGAGGCTGAAGAACTGGCAGGTGTTGGAGGAGGTAAGGGCATGGAAGGTCTGGGGGGCTGCGGCCACTGTAGAAGTAGGTCCTGGGGAGGAGAAATGGGGGCTGGAATCAGGGGAGGATGTTGAGACTGCTGGGAGATTGTGGTGGAAGCATTGGTAGGTGGTGATACCAGTAGGAGACAATCTCCCCACCACTGGGAGGTGCTGGAACCAATGGGAGATAAAGGTGGGACTATTGGGAGATGGTGGGAGCATTGGGAGACCAGCAGGAGACGGGGCAAACCCTGGAAGAAGCTCACACCATGGGATGATGACCCCACCCAAACCTCCCCCCTGCACCCCCAGGGGGTCCTGCCTCACCTTCCCCTCACCTGGAGTTCTCTAAGGTGATGTTAGATAGCTGAATCTCCACAAGAATTCCCACATCCTGGCACAGGATTCGCTGTTCCATAGGGCCAGAATCTACTCCAATCAGTTTTCTGCAGGGGAAGACTTTATCACTCTCTACAACTCCCTGAAAGGTAGTTGTAGTCAGGTGAGGGTTGGTCTCTTCTTCCAGGCAACCACTGACCAAACAAGAGGACACACTCCTAAGCTGTGCCAGGGAAAGTATAGGTAAGATGTCAGGAAAAAATTCTTCACTGAAGGAGTGATTGGGTGCTGGAATCATCTGCCCAGGGATGTGGTGGAGTCACCATCCTCAGACATGTTTAAAAAAAGACTGGACATGGCACTGTCAGTTATTGTTCCCTGCAAATAAAGTGAATTCCAGTGATCTGAGGGGTAGGTCTGATAATTAGAGGCTGTGACATACACAAGAGTAGAAAGATCACTCAAGCAGCTGGCAAAAAAAGTCTGGAAGAAACTGTCTAAGAGAATTTTCATCTGCAATGATTCTGCAGGCTGCAGGACTCAAATGATAATTTGAAAAAAAAGTGTTTAGTAGCATGCATCCAGCATTGGACCTATTGCTAAAATAATTAATTAATGCTACATTTCTTCTCTGAACTTGGGATGTGGTAGTAAACAAGTGTCTCATTACGATTCACGCAGAGCTGTGCAGGGTGTTTCATACTCTCCTACCTCTATCTGGAAAGAAGCTGAATGATACCTGGAACTTGCACTTAAAATTAGCCATAGTAACTCTCTGATTTGTTTGAGCATATCCTCCAGCAAACAGGTCCTCCAGCAAATGATGTCTTCACCTCAGAGCAATTAAACCTGGAATGGGACTAAACATGGAACAGGACTTCACTTGAATATGTTTGCTGCTCTAATCCTGCCTTTGCCATATGGTGATTTCCCCAGAGGGAGGAAGTCTGAGTACCATGCAAGATTTTCCAAATAGAATAATAAATGAGTGGGTGTTTGAGCTCTGAGAGGATGTTAAGCCCTGAAGCTGGTGTAGCTGTTTGGGTATTTTACTTGCATAGAGTAAACCCAACATTTTCCAGCATGTTTTCAGCTTGGAAACCTGTGTGCTTATGCAAAACATCACCAAGAACAAATGAAGGTGAAGCACATATGACAAATTAATGAACGGGTCAGGTCTCTGCTATCCCACTTTTCCAGCTGTGGAAGGTTTTGCTAACTTTTAAGTACAGTAATTAACGTGTTTCTGCTGGAGTGCCCTGCAGGAAAGGGCACCCATGCCCAGACCCTTTTGTCCAACATGGGCAGGGCTGTTGACAGCCAAGCTCCTCACAAGGACACACAGTCCTGCTCCTACCATAAAGCAGTTTCTTTATCCTGGTCAGATGCAAGGAGATGTTATTTGGATGCTTTTCTGTGCAAGGAGGCTGCAGAAGGACTGGCAAAGGGCTGTGGACAAAGAGAAGATTAATACTCCACCAGTGATGCACCTTTAAGGCTGCAGTTTAATGTGGGGAAGATGCTCAAGGTGAGGGGAAACCTCATTTTACTTCTACTGCTTCTAGATAGCAAGATTTCCAGACACAGGCTGTCTCTGGGCATCAGTATTTCAGTTATATATTTGGTATGTAACCGTAAAAATAGTAGACAGCTGGTCCCACAGGCCTGGGGTGGTCCTGGGTGTGTGTTCAGCTCCTGTTTCAGTAAAAACAGCATGGCCTGTGGCTGCTCCAGGCTGATGCTTTAAGGAATCCCCAAATTCCTAAGTTTTTTTTGCCTTTCCCCCAGTCTATCTTCTGGGAACCTCTTCTGTGCTTTCAGGCAGACTCGGAGAAAGCTGCAAGAAGTCTCTAGCTCAACCAACTCCCTTAATCTAAAAATATGAGGCATGTAATTGCTGTTACCACTCATAACAGCCTTAAACCTGTGCAAAGTTAACCAGTGGCTTTAATGGGGCTACTCTCCACTTAGATTATGTTCCTGATGAGCTTGTCATTGCTTCATTACTTTACTCCCTTCACAGTTTTCCTGCACTTTGATACCAAATGATCCTTTGCTCTCAATGGCACAGAGCACATGTTTCTGTGAAGCATGTGATAGTCTCTCTTACAGACACAATTTGCTTTATGAGTGGCCATGACACCTTCAGAGATCAGCCTAGTAAGGAGGACTAGAGGAGAAAATGTGCAAAAATTGAGTTTAGTAAATTTTTATGGTAATGAATTTATATATATTGTGATGAAAGGGAAGAGATTGATATACTCCAGGTAGTAGCATACACTTCATTAACTGTATTAGGCAAAATTACTTAAGACTCCAGCAATATCAAGTGCTAGTCCCTGCCCACAGTAGTATCACAGCACTTATAAGCATCATTGATTGCCAGAGCATATGCTTGCACACATATACTAGAAGTGAGGCCACTTTAAAGAATTCAGATGTGTATGTTTATTTACATGTCACTCAATTTCATGGATGCATGGGAGTTGCTGCTACAAGTGCTGGATTTGGTCACTCTGCATGCAGCCAGTTATCCTGGAGGTCGTGTAGCCTGGTTTTAGCCCTGGTGCATCCACATGAGCTTTGAGCTGTGATGTTTAGAATTGCACCTGGGTGTAGTTCTTTCCGGCAATACTTTTTTCTGATGTGGTTCCTCTAAAACTAAAAGAGCAGTGGACAGTTTGTAAGCACGAAAAAGGCCTCCTACTTTGTCAGAAGAAAGCTGTTCTTACCTCTGCAAAGGAGCACTGTGATTTTATGTGCAAAAAGCTGGGAAAATTTCAGCTAAAAAAGAAATACATGTCAATATTTTAATAAAGAGAGCCTTCTGGTGCTTTCACTCAGAAGAACCATATGCAGAGTAGTTGGTGTGGGTAAGTGTTCTCTGTGCTGCACTCTGCTACCCCAGAGAACAAGATGTTCTTTCAGATTCAAATCAAAATTTAAATACTTCATATGTTCTCCTCGTCTAATACTATGTAAAAACACACAGCTCTGATACGGGACATTTTTTCCCCCCTTTTCCCCTTCTTTGCTCAGGCAGAAGGATTCTCATTCTAGTAAATCTTTATCCAACTGAATGACAAGTATGATTTTTTTTTTTTTTTAAAAAGGGATGGGGGGAGGGAAGTAGTTTTTAGACCTTGTGACAGAATTTTGTTCTTGTCTGCAGCTCCTGTGGGATTGGCCTATTGAGGTTCCCTGGTCCAGCAGCTCCACCCAGGGGTGCTGCCTCTGCCATTCCTGATTCTGACAACTGCTGCAAAGAACTCATTTCAGGGCTAAAGTTTTTCAGCATGATAAATTCTATTTCCCCCCCCTACATTATTACTTTCCAACCTCACTTCTTCCTTTTTAATATAGCTAAGCCAAGTGGGATAAAGCAAGGAGTAGGTTTTGGCACTACAGGTAAAATTTATAGCTTTTGGAAAGCTCCCGTGGCTCAGGAAGTTAATTGTAACCTGGGACTAGAGCTAGAAGTAGTAAATCTTTAATAACCTCATGTGCTGCTGCTGGGAAAGGGGGAAAGATTGAACAGTCTGTTCCCCTAAACACACCACTGTGACGTCCCTTGGTGCCAGTTTTGGTGATGGCACAAAACTTGGAATTTTTATAAAAAACCTAAAAGTAGTTCAAAGCATGCATATACAAGGGCTATCTCCAGATTTCTCCGGTGTTCAAGAAAAATTTGATTTTGTCATGGTGACACAGGTGGGATGGAAGGAATCATGGATAATTCTAGGAAGGGGTGGGAGAGCTCAGCTGGGGAAGCTGGGGAAAGGAGCCTGTTCAAGGACTATTTCCATGGCTGGATTTTATCCTCTTCTGTTTTTCCTTGTTCATCTTGTTTATATGCACAGAGACAAAAATCCGTTTTCAGCTTCTCCCCTGAATTCCTTTCCTCTGTATAATTTTACTGTGTATTTAAGGGGGCATCTGCAAATCCAGCTCCAGACCAGAATTCCTTTGCTGTAGGCAAACACAAAGTAAAAACATGTTTTCTGCACCAACAAGGTTTGCAAGGTTATTTTTGTAAAAGTAAATACATTTTCCTCAACTTTGTTTTTTATTCTGAGGTGGTAATTTAATCTATTCTGCTGTTTAGCTGTGAGTTAGATACTAGAGTCATTTGAAGAGTATGAAAAAGTGTTCAAAAACTGTAACCATCTTCTAAAAACTTAAAATAAGCAGGTTTCATGACCCAGCAGAATAATTCAGAGAGAATCAAGTGATACATGGCAGAGGTAAGACATTTGATGAATGGCTCCAGTACAGGAGGGCAGATGATGTCAGCTTCATTTGCAAGTAATTGTTTTTGTACATGGCTGGCATAAAATCTGCAGCAACCTGGCATTTCAACATGCTCCTCAGTACAAACTGCCAGCAAAAGCAGATGCTTTTCAATATTCAACCAGCAACACTTCTACTCTACCTAATTAATTGATATAAAAGATCTATCTATTGGAGAGAGAGCACGAAAACCACTGTAAAGCTGGAACATTGCTAAAAGCCACTGATCTGCAATTTTTTCTGATTTTCAAAGTATGAGTTTATTGCTGGGCTGAACACACCAAGGTAGGGCAGGTACATCAAAACTGGCTCAGGATGTAAGGCAAGGCATGGTGGACTCCAAATATTTTTAGTTCTCTGAGACAGTTTCTAGTTCATGGAGAGAAAAGAATCACCTGATTGCTGCTCATTCTAGTCTGCAAAACAAAGCTGTTGGTCTCATTTTGTTCTTTATAGACAGGTATGCTCATTATCCAAAAATTACCTACCAGATTTATCACTAATTAGCTCAAGTGCTGGCCATCTTTGCCCAGAGATGTAAACGGGAGAGGAACACAGATGTTAAAATACCAGTTTATCCTCAGATTTTNCAAATACCTTGGAATAAATTGTTGGGATTCAATGATAGAACCATATATTGGTACATCTCTAGTTCTCCTTGATCCTTATAAATCCACAGTCATCACAGGCTGTCTTTTCATTGCTTTCCTTATGTTGTCCCAAGTTTTAGGGAGATGTGGGGCTCTGTGGGCTTCAGGAGTTGTATGAACTGTGATGCAGAACAGGATAGAGATGTTGGTGATGTGGCTTGATCATGTCTGAATGATGTGCTGTTGACTTAGTAAATGTCTGAAAGCAAGATGTTAATGTAAAGGTTAAAACTCGGCTGAGTATTTGACTGCCTGAATGAAGAGCCTGAGAGTTCAAATCTGTGTGTCTCTCTTTACCTTTTCTCTGGCTGCTAAATGATTTTATTGTATTTCATTTTATTCAATAACCTTATCACAGACTTGAAATGAGTTTATCCCCCTCAGACAGAAGCTTTCCCTCCTCAGACAGAAGCTGATGAGGTCTCAATTTTCCAAATAGGCTTCACTTACAGTTGTAGAAACCTTTGAAAATTGAGGCTGCTTTCCTTTCCCCATTTGCAGTTGCAGAGAGTAAATGGTATGCGGTGGTATGAGAAACACAGACCAAAGCTTTTCAAGTAAAAGTTCCTATTTCCAGAGCTGGGGAAAGTCTTTTGTCAATGGAACAAGTGCAGAGTAAAGCAATGGCTTTTCATTTTCTTTGATCCAATAACTGGAGGTTCAATCCCAAGCAGTACCCTTGCTCTGCTTGTGTTGTGGTTCAGCATTGCACCATCTACTTCCAACCTGCATGGAACTGGAACTAATAACCCAGAATGGGAAAGAGCACATTACTGATTACTGGAGAAATGTATCCTACTTTCTATAGCTCTTCTGAAATTATTAAAAATGAAGAAGCAGTGAGTTTTAATTAGGCACTTTTTGGCAAAATATGGACTGACTTTTTTTCTTTAGTGGGCTGTAATTGTGTATCCATGTATTTCTTTGCTGCTATTTGGAAAGAGTCATATTTTTACAGGAACATAACCCATTTTCCCTTTATTGTAGTTGTTTTGGAATAAGAAATAATCATCCAGGACTGAACAACTTGCTCTACCAAACATTTTGTTCTCAATCCTAGTAAATTGCTTTGAGAATTGAACAAAGCTCTGCTCAATCATGCAAGATATCCGTTCCAAAGAACTCTAGGAAAGTAAACCTGCTTTAGCCCATTGCAATTATCTTTTTTACTTCTCAATGATAAAACTGTAAGAGCATGATTCCAAATGCACAGGAATCTGTACTCAATGAAGAAATTAGTTTAATAAAACAACTTCATGTTCCTCATCTAAATCTCCCAACCTGGCAAGTGTTTAACTTCTAATTTATTACTAATAGAGCAATTTTGCTCCGATATGACCTTCCATNGAGCAATTTTGCTCGGATATGACCTTCCATCTGTGGGTATTGGTGTTCTGCAGTTAGGAATGGAGGTGTTGAGCTCTTCTGGAGGGACCTGCATGGGAAGGCAGAGGGTGGAGGGGATGGGGCATAAAACAGGAGTCACTCACTTGTGCTTTTTATTGACAGTCTGTTTGCAGATACTGCCTGTAGCCCCTGTGCTCCAGACAAAACCCCACAGGAACCTGCTGTCCAGATAACATAATTGTCTTTCCCCCCGCATTTTTTTTTCTTGTTTATTTGTGGCC
>VYZR01073222.1:17998-29532 GCA_013400675.1 Oxylabes madagascariensis | reverse complement strand
GGGAACGCATTTTAACCCATTACATGTGGATGTGTCAAAGATCTGCAGAAGCAAACTGATCACACACTCAAGAAGCCAATTAAAATAAATGCTTTGTTTGATGGGATATGTTACTAGTAACAGCAGTAAACATCACTGTCAGAATACTGGAAGTTTATTAGAAAAGATGTTTAGCCTCTGGTTCCTCTTAAATAATTTGGTGCCTTGTTTTGTTTTGTTTTAGCCTGATGATTTAAAATTATATTGAGGCACTTAAGCTGAGATTAATCAAACTGAACTTCAGATAAGTCCAGTCCCAAACAACTGCTCAGATTCCTGCATTCCACAGAGATGGTGACAGCTATAGAGGGCAGTTCATGTCACCTGCCTGAGGTCCTGGATCTATGGCTCAGATGTCTTTATGAGTCTTGGCCCCAGCTGAGCTGTCCTCCTCTCTCTGTCCTCTCCTCTCTCACTAGGACTGGTCACTGTGGCCAGCTGCTAAATCTGGCCTCAAAGACCCCACTGAGGTCACCTACAGCACAGTTGAATTGCATCTTCTGCGAAATATTTTGTGAATTTTTACCTGAGAAGGTTCAGTGTATTTGTTGGAATTAAACATACATGACCAGGTCACACATTTGGCCATGCACAGCCTTGCTTTGGTTCTCTCTGCAGCTGGGGTGGGTGGAAATGTGCTCCTGCAAGCAGCAGTCCTTAAATAACCACCTCAATGGTCAGCTTTGCAGGATGGTTGTGAACAGTCTATATCCTGCATACCAATAAACATTGGAATCGTGCCGAGCTGCTGGTTTTGCTCCTACAAGAGGGGATTAAAACTTCCATGGAAATCATGCACAAAAGGGAACCCTCTTTCTAATGTCTCAAAGGTCAGACTGGGAGGGGGGATCTAGAGGAAAAGTCGCTCTTCTTCTGCTTCTGGACCTCCTGAAATTAAAGGAAAAACTACATCTGTGTATTCAGGATTTCTTCTGCTGTTCCTGCTGCTCATGTTGATTTTGGATCATATCACATGTCGAAGTGCTGGGCATTGTTAATCTCACTTTAGTGCTTATCTTTCTTTGATTGGAGTTTTACTGTTGCATTTTGAATGTCCTTGAGAAAGCCAGTTTATGATTTGTTCCCTCAGAGGGAGACCTTTGCATTATCTTTTTAAGCAATGCTCATTGTTGGAATTATTAATGTGACTGTCACTCCTATGGGGTAAATCCTCTCTCTGGTATTGCTGGAGCTAGGGATTGACTAAAGTGCGTCTCTGTGCCATTGCCCCCTTGATGTTTGATTGCCAAAAGACTGAGATGTAATTCCAAGATCACCATTCCTTGGGGAGAAAGTGAGTGTGAGGTTTGAGGGTGTGTGCTCTGGTTCCAGCCATTCAGAGCCTCCAAGGCTTGATTTTAATTACGGCTTTCAGCTCAGAGCCCTTGGTTTACTTGAACTTGAGGCAACCTTTCTGAATAGGGCTTTGATGGAAGATATCAGCTTTATTTGCTTGGTGGTTTGCGTGTTTGTTTTCCCTCAAGGGAGGGAGGACTGAGCAGTGGAGGGGAAGACTTTCTTTGGCTTCTTCTGGTTGTGCTGGCAGTGAGGGGGAGCAGCTCCCTGATCCTGGGAGCTGCCTTCTCCCTGGGGAGGGAGCAGGGATTGCTGATGTTGGGGTAGAGCACTGCTCATCCTCTCAGGGCACTGAAAGGGTTGTTCTTCTGAAGAACTAGAGCAGCTTGAGGAATAAGGCTCCATTCTGGAGGGAAGAGCCTGCTTTTCAAGGATGTGTGTGTGTGGTGGGTATTTATGGACTCCTCAACATAATTTTTTTGGCCAGTGGATCTGAGTACTGGCTACTGTAAGAAGTTCTTTGCTTTAGGTCAGTTGAAATAAAGCTTTAAGGGATAAAACAGCCCCCCAAGTGGTTTTTCAGGGAAATTCTGAAGCACAGACTGGCTGTGGCTCCTGGCTGTTCTGGGGCTGTGTGTGCAGGGAGCTGGGGTTTGCGATGGCTAAGGGCTCCCCTCTGCCCTTTGTTGCTTTGACCCTGGATTTCTGAGACACAGCTGCAGGCAGATCTGGAGTGGAATTGAGAGTGGCTTTTTTGATTACATCTGTTACTAGTTGCCTCTCTTAGTACGGCTTTGTTTCACTTTTCTCTAATGTACTGTGAACCTGTATTTTTCTTTCAACTGAAGTTCCTTTTTCACAATGAGGCAAATTCATGCCTAATGTTCTACTGCCTTTTTTTTTTTTTTTTTCCCTGTGTGAAAAACGAGGTTGACTTTCTTAGAAAAATTTATAAGTTTAATAAAAAAAATTTAAAAAATAGACAATTAGGAGACAGACTAAAGTAAATACAGTTTCTTGGCTAAGGGTGCCTGGCCTGAGCCGGCCAGCACACCTTTAACGAAAGAGCTTGTTCTTTAAAAGTATCAGCCTGTTGCATATGTATAAATTCACATGCATGATTCAAACATTCCTCTTGGGCAAGATCTTTCTTTGTTCGGTTTCAACTACTTCTCAATCATTTTAGATGGCAGATCCACCTACAAGTGGCTCCTAGCATAGGTCCCATAAATTCTTCTCCCGAGGTCCTGGTTCTCTTCACTTGGACAAGACAGTTGATAACAGAGGTTCAATATCTCTTGGTCAGCTGTTCTTGTGCAGGAATGTAGGATGACTCCCCCTACCTTCTGGTTTGGCTAGTTTAGATGTTGCAAAAAAACCCAAACAGTCTTTTAACATTATGTTACAATCAAAAAATATACATTCATCATATTTCTAAAATCTATTAATAGAAAATACAATACAATCTTCCTACCTTACACACATAGTATTTATCTTAATATTTGCGAAAAGCAAATATAACAGGCATTTATAACACCTGCAAGCAAATTGAGTCGGATCTGAGTGCTACGGAGTATTTGTGCTGCAGGAGGGAGATGCATTAATTGGGTGGGTTTGGCTGGGTGTTGAAGCTCCAAGTGTCATAAGAAAGATGAATACAGAGCAGCTGGGATTGCAGCCCAAGCTGGATGCTCTTACTGCTGGCAGAGGACATTTAGAAAAAGATGGGAAAAACTGTCAGGCTGAAGCTTTGTGTTTCTCCTCTGTGGACTTGTTGCTCTCCAGAGGGGCACTGAGAAAAGGAGGAGGTAAGCTGAGGTGTCTTTGTCCTCTAGTCAGCTCAGTGAGAGCAGGATGGCTAGGGGATGGGAGGCTGAGGGAGAGGCAGGTCCTGAAGGGAGGAGGAAAGTGGTGTTTGTGCGTGTATATATGTGTGATTATTTCTATTTCCAATTTGCAACAGGTTTAGCTGTAGATTTTCCTCCCTCCTGTCTGTGGAGCAGGTAAAGGACTGCCTCAAGTACTAATGCCCTTCTGCTTTGTGCTTGGTGGGTTAGTGCTGATCTAAGAGAAAGGTCTACCTGATGTACTGGGATTGGGGTTTTTTTCTTTTTTAAACAAAGAATTTGTCTCCCCCCAAATAATTAAACCAATGAGTCTGTTCTTTGTGTGTGAGCCTTGGGTGGAATAATTAAGCTGGTTTTGTTCTGAAAGCACTTACATATTGATCTGTGCTGGGAGACTGCAAATGCCATTGCCTAGCTGGTTTGGTACCATTAGCAGGTGTTTCTGTTTCTCCAGTCGATTCTTTGGAAAAGGGGAGGCTGAAAGAGCCTGGCTGGAATATCTCAGAATGGGGATTAAAAAGGGAAAAATATCTTGTGGTATTATGCTATGGATGCAGAAGGGCTAAGATGTGTGGGTGCTGTAATTTATTGCAAGAACTGGCATTGCTGGAAGTTCTAGAGGACACAAGAACTGGGGTAGGAGAGATCTCAGGAAAGCCAAAGAAGAAAGATAACAAGTATCTGTTATCTGCATTTGGCCCTGTTCAAATTAGGACAATTTAAAAACCCCTATTCTTTCTGTATAGCACCTACCAGAGCCTGTTAAAACAGGAATTCTTAAAATGAAAGTCTCGTGTGAATGGGTAAAGCAGATGCTTTCAGAAAATCCTAGAACACAATAAAGGGATTGTGAGCAACCGTGACACAGACTCAGACCGTCAAGGAATCGGAATCGTTTATTCAAAGAAACGAGCTAGTTTGATACAATTTTTCAAGTCACATATTTCCTTACACGGTGATTCTTACCATGTGACCTATCCCATGTTGCCACGTCAGCAACACGCGTTCTAAATGTCCTTCTGTGGGGTGATCACGCGCTGTTCACCCATCTCTCAGCTCCTGGTGGGCTCCTCTCCCATAGGAGTCTGTCACATGAGACCTCCTCCCCAGATGGTCCAACAGAGACAAACCTGTCTGTGCTGCCATGTGCTCCGTAGTGCTGGCATGTGCTTCTGCAGGCGTGTCCTGCAGCTCAACTCCATCCCACTCTTCCCACAAGGGATCAGCAAACTTCAGGATCTAGTATGGCGCCTAATTTAGAGGGCAGTTTGTAAGGGAGGAGTTGCTGTTGGGTTTTTGTGGGGTTTTTTATTTGTTAGTTTAATGTTTCAACTGTTGTTTAGGAAGCCTTAAGGCTCCCTTTCTGTTGAAACCTGTTCGGGAAATTTAAGACTGAATTACATTTGTCCCTTTAATGAGCATTAAAGAGTTTGGGCGATTTCTCTCCCTTGCTGGGCATCCTTTCAAGCTCTTGCCTTTGAGTTTTGTGGTTGTTGGAATTGCAACGTAATCATATTTCATGCTGGAGATGTGCTAAACTACACGATGAGTCTGAGAGCAAGAACCAAAATACTTGGTTGCATGGATGAAATGATGTTTTGCATGTTAAACTTTATAACCATAGTAGAAAAGTCTCATTTGCCTTCAGATTTGTGGTGTCTCACTATATGAAATACCCTAAACTCATGGCAAGACACTCTGTGGGTGGTAATTTTAATAATTATATTTTTTTTGTGCTTCTGCTGTGTAGCAGCGTGTGAATTCTAGCCAATACATTCTGTAATGTATATATTTGAAGAGATGTATTTTTTTAAGATACTCATCAAAAAATAGTATTTGGTGATTGTTCAATCAAGAGGTGATAAATTCCACTTGAACCAACATATGTGCACTTTCTCAGGTGGATTGAAATAAGGATAAAAGGTGTTATTGCCAGAATTGCTGAATTCTTTTATTGTAGTGACTTGCTGTGTGACCTCAGCTGTATTTCATTAGCCATCAAATGATGATTTAATGATATTAATGACAACAATCAGAGACAGTTTCCATGGTCTTGGGAAAGCGGAGTCAGCTGCTGCTCCTGCTGTGCTGAAGCCATGGAGCACCTGGGAGCTGCTCACCTTCATCCTTTCCCACCAATATTCAGGTGCACAGGGCTGGGGATTTGGTTGAGCTCTTCACAAGGTCACCACAACCTGTCTTTTTGTTAGCCAGAGCTCTAAATTATCCCTTACAGCTCAAGGAATAGCTAAAAGGTTGCCTCTTCCAAGATAGATTGGTTTGAGAGCAGTAAACATGGAGTAGGACAGGTTTCTGTGGCCACAAGATGGCAATCACAGAGCAAACATCCACCCTCTCTACAGGATGCAGCTTTTAAATTAGCACTGAGCTCCTTGGGCTGCAAAGATCCCCATAAAATATAAATGGTCCAACAGGTAGAGAAAGGTGCTGTGCTACGTATATGTAAAATGTACATTTTAAATGTACATTGTTTAAATGGTATTTCTTCCCTAAGCCTCACAAATGCCTAGTGCAGTATGTAAATACACTGTTCACTGCTTCAGGCAATTGCTGGGATAACTTTTTCTGGTTTATCACTTTAGGGCTGTGGCAAGTGGAAGGCAGCAGCATTATATTAATATATGTATGACGATTCCAGCATACTGTAGTTACTATAAAGCTATTTAATAGCGGCCTTTTTATTTCATCTCTTTTACCAGTAGCTGCAGAAATTGTCCGGTTACTTTTATATTTCAGTCCTGAGGGCAAAAAATAACTGTAAAAATTGGTTTGGAGTGTTCCCTGTTAAACTATTTTCACAGGTCAGAGGCATGACATGAAATATTTTTACAGAGAAAATAACAAGTTCTGCAGTACGTCACTGCTACAGGCTCCATTTTCACGTCCTGCAAAATAGCTTCTCTCCTTTCTCCCCATTTTTCTTGCTGTGTGAATGGATATGGAAGTGTTATCAGAGTTGGCTGCAGTACTGTGTGCTGATTTTGATTAAACTATTTCAGAAACAACAGTTAGTGCAAGCCTCTTCTGCAGGGATTCAAGCAGAAGAGCCCACACAGTGTGATCACTGCATTAAAACACCTCTCTCTCTCTCTCCACCTGACTCTGCTTCTCTTAATCTGCAGAGATCAGGCACCACTTCATGTGGCTGCAGCAGTGAGGGAGTGTTGAGGATGGATTGCAGAGGATGATATCCTCTGGAGCAGAGCATGCTGATCTGGGGTGGGTCTCCTTTTGGGAGAACTTGGCTGGAAATCCTGCCTGCAGCCATCAGATTTCACACCTGTGCAATGTCTCTTGGTGCCTGTGCTTGTGCCCATCTCTTTGGAAGGCTCTGATCAAGCCCACAGGGTTGTTGCCCCACTAGACATGGGATTCAGTCTTTCCTGAGTACCTTCTCCAGGGGTGAATGGTGTATCTGATATTCAGTGGTTGCCTTAGGCCACCTACTAGAACAAAAGATTGCAAAAGAAGTTTGGGAAAGTGTGAAGGAATACAGGAACAACAGGCTGTGCTTTCCCCCTGTCATGGGGGGAAAGATAGGAGAAGATAATGCTATGAGAAAGTAATTTGGGTCCAGATTGATTTCCAGTTACAGGACTCTCTGGGGTCCTGATATAACTCTGAGTGTTTGGTAGCACAACCATCTAATACACTGACAAGGGGGAGTTATTGGGTGACTTTTTAAACTTGGGGAATAGCCTGACTTACCTATGCTACCACTAAACCTCAAAGCACCCAGTAGGGTGTGTAGTTTGTTGTTGGATGGGGGCTGACACTGTGGGATAGTGAGGACATGACTGATGCCTTAAGTTTTAGTTTTCATATTTTCAGATTCTGTGCTGCCTAGGGATGTAATTCTGAGCCTCATATTAAGTGCCAGTAAGCTCTCTTCACAGAGTAGGTAGACAAAACAAATCCTTTTCCTGCTGGAGACCAAGGACAACTTTCAGGCCCAAAAGCACAAACAACAGTGGACTGAAGAGAGGAACAAGAAGAATGGGACCTCACAGCCTGAAGCTGTAATTGGACAATTAAACCCCAATATGCAAATGGACCAAAACTTATAAAAATGTAAGATCTCGTGACCAGTCAGCCATTTTGTGACCATTTTGTGTCCACCCTGGATGTAGCCCTGGTCAGGCTCCTGTCTTGCCCAAGGTGGATCCTGGAGATCTTTCAATAAATACCTACTTTATTCCCTAACTCCATCCAGTCTCTGTTTCAGGTCAGCCTTCCAAGGCATCATGACCAAGACAGTGCAATTAACTGGATTAGGCGTGTTTTAGGCAACTGCACTTTCCTCCAGAATTGAGGCAGGGAGTGAGGGGTCTCTGCTCTTAAGCACCATGATTGCAAACATCCTCATCACCTTATCTCCTTGTGGAGGAGACCGATGACTGCAGAGAAGGAAGGAGACAACTCTGTTGAGGGGTACAGTCCAGAGTTTATTAATCCCTCGCTGGGGCGTCTTCACTCCAGGGGAAACTGCCTCAGCAGAGCCCCGACAAACAGCGAACAGTGACTTCTGTGCAGGGGTGTGTGGAGTCCCTTGTGCCCTTCAAGGAGTTCCCAGCTGCCCTGCCCTGGAAGAGTGAAGATTAAGGTTACCCTTCCCAGGTGTAACAAAGGCTTCTGCCCCATGGTTCCTTGCAATCGCTGCACAATCAGCTCCCTGGGTTTCTCAATGTCCAACACTCCCATAGTATCCCCTGTCCCTGGTTCCCCATTGGCCTTGGGACCTGGTGTCCAGTTTCTGTCTTCCCTATGGCCACTTGCCCCCTGCCCCGCCCCCCACAAACCTGAGACACTATATAACTGGGAAAAACCACATGGTCTCTCTCTTCAGCTCCAGATCTACCTTCAGCAGTGCTCCGAGTTTCTTCGCTTTCCTTGTAGCCTGCACCCCCTGCCTGCCAAGACCTCCTCCGTCTTCAGCCACAGCTCGGGAGTTTCTGATCCATCCCTTCCATCCCTTCCTGTCCCTTCAGCCACAGCTCTGGAGTTTCTGATCCATCCCTTCCATCCCTTCCTGCCCCTTCAGCCACAGCTCTGGAGTTTCTGATCCATCTCTTCCATCCCTTCAGCCACAGCTCTGGAGTTTCTGATCCATCTCTTCCATCCCTTCCCATCTCGGACAAAGCTGCCATTATCTTGTGTCCCCCCCTGCAGCCCCGTGGGGTATCACTGCACCTGCCCTGCCCGCCAGGAACCTGCCAGTGCCCCTGTGATGGTTTTATGTTCAAACTGGGCAGAAACACCAATTTATGTAGTGGTTTCACGTTCACTGAATTCTGTTCACCAAATTTAGTGCAGTGGTTTGAGTGTCTTTACTGCTGTGAGATGGAATTAGGAGGAAAAAGGCAAAACAGGCCCAACTTAAAAGTAAACAGATAGATTTTATTAACACACACTTAAAGAAGAAAATTAGAATCAAAATGAACCTTTCAAAACACTCCTCCTCCTCCCCCCAAGTATTCACTCTCCCACAAACAATGTAAAGAGACAAAACTCAGACTTTCCTTCTATGTGATCAGACCCTTCAGCCTCCCTGTACTGCTCTGTGGAGTTGTGTGCCTTAGGGGCTGTGCTTTTAATGATTCCTGACTCAAAATCACAAGCTTGGCTCTCTTTAAAAGAAAAAAATAATCACACTTACAAGTTTTTAGCTGACAATTCTTGGTACTAGGAAGATATTTAGAATTTCTTTCTTGCTGCCCTCCACACACCCCTATCCTTTTATGCTGGTATCAACAACCCAGACACATCTGATTTTCTGTGAACAATGCTTCTGATGTGATTTTTTTTTTCTCTTTTTAAACTTAAATTCTTTTAATTCTTATCATACTGTCTGTTTTTCTGTAGACATTACTGTGTATTGACATGTGATCCATGTTAATACAGATAATTCACAGAAGTTAAATGTTTTTGTGATGCTTTACTGGTTGTTGGTTTCTGATCAAGAGTTTGCTCTGACATGAAACCAGGAAGGGTTTTTATACTCAAATTGAAGGGCAGAAAATAAAGGATGCTTAAATAAGAATATAGCTCTGAAAATGAGTGCACAGAACTTGTCTTCTCTATTCATAGCCTCCAATTGCCCTGAAGAGATTAATTAAAATTCAAAGCATGCTGATGTGAAATTGGGGACTGATTTTGTTTATATTTATATATAAATATATATCTAAAATGTATGTTTATATACAAATAAAACACTAAACATTGCAGTGCAGGTTGGTCTATGAAGCTCCATTCATTTATACTGAACCCACCAGAATAAGACTTGCATTGATACAGAATCATGAACCTGGAGAACATGGACCAACCCATTTTTAAATTATGAGTTTCTTTAGAGTTTTTAAGAGCTGTTAAAAAAATACACAGATTATTTTCTGTATGTGTAATAGACTGTGGTGAATGGAGCCCTCCTTCTCCTGAGAGCTGCAAATGTGCCATGAATTGATGGAGCATGAAAAGCTATCCCCATTTCTGGGAAAAACAGGCTCAGAAGATATGTTGAATAGAAAGACAGACTTTCAGAATTCAAGCTTTGACAGTGGTGCTGATAAAGTAATGTTGCCATCTATCTGTAAGTCCAAGAGCAAGACTGGCTTAAAACTCTAACAAAGTCTTCTATTGCTTCTCTACGCTAAATTCTTCCAAATGTACTCAGGCACGTTCCAAGAAGACATTGAATCTGAATCTACTGTTAAATGGTATATTGAAAAAAAAAAGTGTTTAAAAGACCCCATGTATTGACTAAATCAGAGAACATGAAATTACACTGGTGATATTCTCTTTCTTGCTGATGTAATAAGTTGTTTAATAAATCCTGATCACATTCGAAAAGTTGTGGTTCCCATCTGGTGAAGAGATGTGGTTGAAGAGAGGTGACTGTTTTTTTAATTTATATTTGGATCTTAATACATTTCAGTTTCCCTCCTTTTGTTTTCCATTTGGAGCAGTGTATTCTAGACTAGTGACACTGAAAAAAAACCTTAATGGAATTATGCATTTAGAAAAAAATACAAAGTAAGGAAGGCAAATTTTCTCCTCTTAGTTCACGAGGGCTTAACTAACAAAGCTCTATTCACTTCTGCTTATTACATGTGTCTTCCTGAGCAGGTTCATGGATTCAGGAGAATTTGTGGTGCCTAAATTTTCCAGTGCACACGAGAAGTTAGCATACCTCATGTGACAAGTGTAAAACTCATATACTGTGTGTGTATATATATATAAGATTTAGCTGAATTTAAAGCTCTGACACTGAACAAGAAACTGTAAACTGGACCACAGTTTTCTGGCTGTAGTTGAAACAAGTCTACAGTTACAAAAGTAAAGGGCAAGAGTTCGGGTGGCTCAGATAGTGTCCATGTATTTATGAATATTATATTTGCCCATCCTTAACTAAAAAGATTTGAAAGGCATTCAATTATTCTGGCCCTAATCTGCATCTGGTTTTGTTGCCTACTTTTCAAAAATTAAATTTGTGAAGAACCTTTTCAAGACAGGGGTTATGCAGCCCCCTTTTATGATAATTGAGAAATATTGGGGAAAAGTACTTTGTGCCTGAGGAATCAGCTCCTTGCAAGAGGCTGTGCAGATCAAACAAGTTATTACTAAAAACAGATTCTTGACTGATAATATCCACCATGTGGGAGCAGTGATTGCAGATACAAAATTGGATTCACTGCGGGAGGTGGTTGGTGTTGCTTGATGTTGAAATAGCCTTTGATAGAACAGGAAGAAGAGCTGTTTACAGGGGATAGACTTGCACAAATTTCTTGCATGAATCCATTAAAACTCTGTTTATACCCTGGGGAAGTGGACGCTGAGTATTTTCTAATATCATTTCACATTGAAAATGAGGGAGAAAGTTTTTATAAAGACGGATTTCCCTTTTCTTATGACATTTCTCTGTTTTTTATCCTCAACTCTTGGCAGAGGAGGTTAGAACAACCACCAGATTAAGGACACTTAAATAGATAAATAGATCTTTCTAAGTAGACAAAATCTGATCTTTTTTTTAAAACACTGACTACTTAGAGCTATCAACAGATGCTGAACAAATCTTTGTGTGACTTATCCTTGTTTCCTGAGGCTGAGAAAGACACTGCAAAAGAGGATGAGAACTGGTTATCAAGGCTAATACTTGGTAGACACTTACCTAGGAAGGCCACTGTTAAAAGGCTGGAATTTATATGCCTTTAGAGTGTATCTATGAAGTGGTCACAAGCTGACAGCTTGACTAACAGTAAATGTATTTAGACTGGAAAATGTAGGCTGGCAAGTAAGTAAAACTATGTTCCCTCTTCTGTTGAAATACCTTGAAGA
>VYZR01073217.1:8552-24347 GCA_013400675.1 Oxylabes madagascariensis | reverse complement strand
GCCTGAAGAGGAGTTGCAATATACTGATCACATTTAATAGCAGGAATAGAAAAGGCACTTTTTTTTTCTTGCTGGCCTATAGTTATTTCACATAGTGATTATCATGTTGCACCAGCACACAATTAAAATGAAAGCATTCAAAACTTAATTTGGACTTGAATTATTCATAAAAAAGCTGATTGTTACGTAGTATTTGTTTTATGCACACAAAATTAATACTGTATGTCTTAGAATAAGAAGGTTTTCTAAATTCTACATTACAAATGTAGAATGTTTATTGCAACATAAACAAAACACTCAGTGGATATTTCACAGGCTTCTATTTTTTAACTGCTTTTATAAGAAAAACTTAAATACCTTGCTATTTGTGGAAGAGCTGATACTCGCTTCTTGGGACTAAATTGTGTTGATTTAATAGCAGAATTTTAAATAGAATTTACCTGTTCAGGTAGCTTCAACTTTTGAATAATTGATTGAAGACCTAATTTTTTTATTTGGTGCTCCAGATAGAGATATCTTTAACTGAGAGCCCACAATACATTAATATATCTTGTGCAGATTTCAACTGGAAGATACATTTTGCAAAATCAGCTATGCTGATCCTGGCATAAAATCAGGTCAAGTGCATAAGCACATAATGCTGTGAACACTTTTCCCCTGGCTGAGACAGAAACTAGATGTTCTACTAGCAGAATTTGTCTGAAAATTGTTTGTTTATACCATTTCTTGCGATCCAAATAATGAGCATGAAGAAGCTTTAGATCAAAATTGTTACACTTTAGAGTTTGAAAGCACATACATGCTGGAGGAATGCCAAAGGACTGCCTTGTACTTTTATATTTCTTTAGATAACAGCATATCCTTATATACAGAAAGCCATAACTGTCTGTATGTGTCACATATTCTTGTTAACAACAAAGGCTTTACCCTTCACTGGAATGAAACTGGTGGTCCTGCAATTTAAAGTTGCATGAGAGTCTAGAAGGAAACTTCCCCGCTCTAGGCAGGGCGAGTTGTGCTGCATTTAATGTTCGGGCAGAGAAGGAGCAAGTTCAGTCCCTGGCGAAAGTTGTCCTGAGCGAGGAAAGCCCCGGGTTTCGGGAATGGGGGTACCTGGAGCGTCGATGGGTGTGAGAGATCGCGACCTGCCTTGTTTAACCGCACCGCAAACGTTCTGCGCCTTCGGCAGGGCACACTGGGATCCTCCTTTGTAGGAAAATCCTTACTCCACTGCCCTTGACACTTTGTAATGCATAAATGGCAACTTCTTCCTGGGATGAGGGCTGGTGTCGGCTACACAGATTTAAGAATTTGTTAGAAGTTATATATAGACAGAGTTTTGGGTGAAGTGGGAGAAATGTTTGTATATTTACATGTCATTATTTTATTGATGGGAATGATTGGGGGTGTGTGTGTGTTTGATTTGGGCTTGTTGGTCTTTATCCTTCCTTTTTTCTCCACCCCTGCATACTTCCCCCAGTTACTGGAATAGCAGACTGTATTTTGTTAGTGGAACAATTGGCTTATTTCTTTTTTTTTTTTAAATAAATGAAAAAAAGGTGAACAGAAATGAATGTAATAATGACCTTTTGCAATATAGCAGGTAGGAAAAATAATGATCATGACATGGGTCAACAGAAAACAAAAATCAAGTCCTCAAACCTATGTGGTAAGTTAATGGCAAAGCCTGAAATAGAACTGCCCTGCTTATTCTCCTACTTGTTTAATTTCTGCGGATATACTTGCATCTGTCAGGAAGAGGAAGCAAAAGCAGTCTCAGACCCTGTCAGTGTTTTCATTTAAGGCAGATATCCTTTGCCTTGTTATGCTTTCTGCTAATGCTTGAGAATTGGATTTGTCATGTAGCTGATGAGTCAGGATTGTGAATGTGTGCAGACACACAGTGCCTACTTTGGCATGTTTTCCTTCTTTATTTTCTGAATTCTTTAAAAATATTTGACTTTCTGTCTAAGGAAAAGTAGAATTTAATACAATGAAATTTGAAGAACAAGTGTTCACATTACAGATTATCCTTTTTCACTACTGTTCCTATATTTTAAAATCCTCTTTGTAAAGGTGGCTTGTAAGCACACCTACAGATTTCACATAGTTATTGCCATCTCCTAGATATTACTTTGGTAACAGCAATGATGTCAGTATGCTGTTGTGGTATCTTTAGAAACTAAAAGGAATGATTAACCAGGGAAATGGATTTGTTAAAACAGATGTGAATGCTGCCTTTTTTGCCAGACTATTTAGCCCACAGACCAGGGCAGTACATCAGCTGCAGGTGACCATGTGGTTCAGCTGATGTCACAGTCTTCTACTCTGATTTTGGTCTTATCTGCACACAAAAATTTGCTTGTACTGATTTGTTTAGCATGGTAGTACTAGAAAATCAGGGAGAGATGCTCTAAAGACTGGGAAAAGATAAACGTTTAAAGGGGAAAATGGCATCTCAGAATGCTGAAGAGTGGTTTAAATGCCAGACATTATCATATCTAAGCAAACATGGTCTCTTTCAAAAGGTTTTACATTGAATGTGTTCTCTGGAGCCTGCTGCAGCATATAGTGTGTTTCTGTTATCTGTAAAAGCTGTCTTAATTGTTTGGCATACATTAGACTCTGTTTTTGGTGATAGCTTGGTTGTGAATGCACTCAAAAGAGGGAAAAAAGCTTTAGCTCACTGATGCTTGTAGGCAGCTGCTTGTAGGCAGCTGGAACATTCTTATCAGCCACCTGATGGGAGAGGTATGGGCTGTTTGAGGAAATTCCTACATGAAAAGTGGGAAAGGAAGCTGGGAAGACTTGCATTCCAACAAGGTGCTACTCTTTGTCATTTATCTCTATTTTTGTGTCTGAGGCGACTACAAACACAAAAGAGGTACTGGAATCCTCTGGCCTCACTGATGTGATATCCTTGAAAATATGCGCAGCTGGGATATCCCAGTGCTGGTTCCTGCTGGATGTGCATGGGTTGCATTTACACTGATTACACTGAGTAGAAGTGTTTCTTCTTGATTCATATTTGTTTTGCTGTGTGTTTGGAACTTTGTGTCTGCATTTGGAGCCTTTTAATGGGCACTTGAACATGCCATTGCCGTGCCAGGAGTGGATTCCCCCTGATGAAGCAAGGCTGAGATTGCACAGCAGCTGGAGCTCTCCTCCAGCGTGGGCATGGAGTGATCAGCTCTGTTCATGTGCTGTGCACACTGAGGGCTGGCAGCTGGCAAAGATGCTGTGTGGATAAGCAGTTCTGGAATCAACAGATTTCAGCAAATGAAAACCTGTTTTTTCCTCTCTGCAGCAGTAATGACCAGCAATTTCCTAATGGCCAGCAGTTTCCTTGTCAGTGGAAACTGTATAAAACTGTACATGAGAAGATTACCATAATTTTTGAGAATTTCACTTACTGCATTGGGAAGGGTGATGCAAATAAGGTGACAAATTGAACAAGGTTCTAGCTGTTGCTAGAGGCATCTCTAATACTCAATATGTATATCCTGATACTCGATATATGTACTCTGATACTCGATATATATCCTTTTAGCTGTTAAAATTTCTTCAACTGCGTCAGACTTAACAGCCAAGGTAAAAATAGCACCTAGGGTACTTGGCAGAAGTAGGTGGATGAAGCCAATTCCATAATCTATTTGGTGAATAAAATGCTGATGTGAAAACTGGAACGTTGTTCTAAAGAGCTTTTATGGTTCTGTTGTTGTATTAATATCAATTTTTTATCTTCCAAAAATGTATTACTTTAACAGAATATGTTTGTGCAGTCAAAACACCTTTGAATGGTGTTACATGGCAAGCCATATGGATATTTTAAAAGCACGTGGTTGTTGAAGGTGGGATGGACTCACATTGGAAAAGTTCATGCAGGACTATATCCCATGTGAGGGACCCCAGGCTGGAGGAGGGGAAGGACTCTCTGAGCAGCGGCTGAAACAACCTGTGAGGAACTAACCATCAGCCCCATTCCCTGTCTCCCTGTGTTGCTGAGGAGAGCAGACAGAGCTTGGGAAGGAGAGAGGAGTAGGAGTGTCGTGCTGTATTAGGAACAGTGAGAGATACAACACGGACTCTCAAGATAGTTGCAAAGGAGAGCCAGTTTTATTCTTCAAGATCCTTTTTTATAGACAGTTCCAAAAGGGTCCAAAAGAGTAAAACTTACATTGGCTGTCAAACTAACACAAGACCATCATTGGACAGTTAGGAAAAATATCTTTTGACTGTTTCTTGCAAATAAACAACAGGGAGACAAACAACACCTGCAAAGGTTGTTTTCTTTCTCCAAGCNGAAAAGATAAACGTTTAAAGGGGAAAATGGCATCTCAGAATGCTGAAGAGTGGTTTAAATGCCAGACATTATCATATCTAAGCAAACATGGTCTCTTTCAAAAGGTTTTACATTGAATGTGTTCTCTGGAGCCTGCTGCAGCATATAGTGTGTTTCTGTTATCTGTAAAAGCTGTCTTAATTGTTTGGCATACATTAGACTGTCTGTTTTTGGTGATAGCTTGGTTGTGAATGCACTCAAAAGAGGGAAAAAAGCTTTAGCTCACTGATGCTTGTAGGCAGCTGCTTGTAGGCAGCTGGAACATTCTTATCAGCCACCTGATGGGAGAGGTATGGGCTGTTTGAGGAAATTCCTACATGAAAAGTGGGAAAGGAAGCTGGGAAGACTTGCATTCCAACAAGGTGCTACTCTTTGTCATTTATCTCTGTTTTTGTGTCTGAGGCGACTACAAACACAAAAGAGGTACTGGAATCCTCTGGCCTCACTGATGTGATATCCTTGAAAATATGCACAGCTGGGATATCCCAGTGCTGGTTCCTGCTGGATGTGCATGGGTTGCATTTACACTGATTACACTGAGTAGAAGTGTTTCTTCTTGATTCATATTTGTTTTGCTGTGTGTTTGGAACTTTGTGTCTGCATTTGGAGCCTTTTAATGGGCACTTGAACATGCCATTGCCGTGCCAGGAGTGGATTCCCCCTGATGAAGCAAGGCTGAGATTGCACAGCAGCTGGAGCTCTCCTCCAGCGTGGGCATGGAGTGATCAGCTCTGTTCATGTGCTGTGCACACTGAGGGCTGGCAGCTGGCAAAGATGCTGTGTGGATAAGCAGTTCTGGAATCAACAGATTTCAGCAAATGAAAACCTGTTTTTTCCTCTCTGCAGCAGTAATGACCAGCAATTTCCTAATGGCCAGCAGTTTCCTTGTCAGTGGAAACTGTATAAAACTGTACATGAGAAGATTACCATAATTTTTGAGAATTTCACTTACTGCATTGGGAAGGGTGATGCAAATAAGGTGACAAATTGAACAAGGTTCTAGCTGTTGCTAGAGGCATCTCTAATACTCAATATGTATATCCTGATACTCGATATATATACTCTGATACTCGATATATATCCTTTTAGCTGTTAAAATTTCTTCAACTGCGTCAGACTTAACAGCCAAGGTAAAAATAGCACCTAGGGTACTTGGCAGAAGTAGGTGGATGAAGCCAATTCCATAATCTATTTGGTGAATAAAATGCTGATGTGAAAACTGGAACGTTGTTCTAAAGAGCTTTTATGGTTCTGTTGTTGTATTAATATCAATTTTTTATCTTCCAAAAATGTATTACTTTAACAGAATATGTTTGTGCAGTCAAAACACCTTTGAATGGTGTTACATGGCAAGCCATATGGATATTTTAAAAGCACGTGGTTGTTGAAGGTGGGATGGACTCACATTGGAAAAGTTCATGCAGGACTATATCCCATGTGAGGGACCCCAGGCTGGAGGAGGGGAAGGACTCTCTGAGCAGCGGCTGAAACAACCTGTGAGGAACTAACCATCAGCCCCATTCCCTGTCTCCCTGTGTTGCTGAGGAGAGCAGACAGAGCTTGGGAAGGAGAGAGGAGTAGGAGTGTCGTGCTGTATTAGGAACAGTGAGAGATACAACACGGACTCTCAAGATAGTTGCAAAGGAGAGCCAGTTTTATTCTTCAAGATCCTTTTTTATAGACAGTTCCAAAAGGGTCCAAAAGAGTAAAACTTACATTGGCTGTCAAACTAACACAAGACCATCATTGGACAGTTAGGAAAAATATCTTTTGACTGTTTCTTGCAAATAAACAACAGGGAGACAAACAACACCTGCAAAGGTTGTTTTCTTTCTCCAAGCACTGTTTGAGTTCTCAGGCCTAGTGTGAGAAAGTTATGGGACATGATTTCACACAGACACTGTGCTGCCTGCTTGATTTCTCACATTCAACATCCACAGTAGGAGGAAGGTATTTTTAAGATTTATTTTACTTCTCATTATCCTACTCTGATTTTGTAAGTAATAAATTCAGTTAATATCCCTAATTCGAGTCTATTTTGCCTGTGATGATATTTGGTGAGTAATCTCTCTCCTGGACCTTAACCCATGAACCTTTCATTATATTTTCTCTCCTCTGTCCATTTGTGAAGGGGAGTGATAAAGTGGCTTTAATGGGTGCCTGGTGTCCAACCCAACACACAGAGTTAATTGGAGAAGTGTTATCTAATATCTGGTTGTGGACCACACACCTCCCCCAAGGTTTAGCTTTTATGCAAAAATCACATTTGCTTCTATCATTATCACATGATAGAGGACCCAAAAGATTCTGATTAAAATACAGGTGACACTCTTTACTATCCTATTTACTGCATTTTCCATTTTTTTCTCATTTAATGCAATCCACTGCATTAAACCTCGTAATCTAGAACATAATCTACATGGGCTCTGTGCTATCAGAGGCAGAACTAGCCCCTAGTAAGAAATAGAATATAAACTTGAATATTTTTGTTCACTTTCATCAGACTGGATGACAAAACCATGGTTTCAATTCTTTACAGTCATATTGTCATGACTTTAAATATTCTTCCTTTTATGTCTGACTTAAATGGGTTTTAAATTCAGAAGGAACAAATTCAGAAGAATTTCCAGTAACTTCTTTACATTTAAAATTAATTGCAATTGAATTATCATGTGTTTCATGCTTAAGGAAGCAGAAAAACCTACCTGTAAAAAAATTCTGAAGTGCTAATTTTATTCATCAATAACTATGGTAAAAATTAAAGTTCTCCAGCAATCCAGTCAGTGTGAAGCTGAGCTTCAGTGGTAGAGAAAAAGAATGCAAGCCAGACTAAGTAATGGCATGATAAAATTTCTTGTTGAGTTCTTCCATAAAGTAATATGTTGAATTCTAATTACTGCATCAAAAATTAAGACATTATAATGATATTGAAAAAGATGAGTGATAAAGTGGCTTTTTAGAAGCAAAGGCAGTAATAGATAAGTGGTATCTGAAAAAAACAAATAATGAGAGAGTTGAAATATATAAACATGTAAATGGATTAAGCAGCAGAAAGTTTTTTATTTTCTTTGGTAACAGAAACATTTGATGACAGTGAAAATTAGTGAGTGGTAACAGGTATCTTTATGGTCTCTTGACAGAAAAGCACTTCCATGCGGAAGGAGGTTGTTCTTCCCACAAAACACCCCCCCCACCGCCTGCACAGTCAGATTGTTTTTCTTGAAAAAGACTTTGGAATCAAGCACTGTAGATTTTATGCTTTCATAGTAGGATTCTTGCATTCTAGGCTGCTGTCAAAACTAAATTTCTTTTTGGAAGAAACAGAGGTGAGTTTAAGGAAAAACATTTTTTCCTTAGGCATTGGATTCCTTCAGTCTTCTTGCCCTTGGACAAAAAAAATCATCTGTGAGAATTGAAAGCAGTTGGATACTTTTGACTAAGAATAGTGTTTAAATTTGTGCTTTAAAACCAGTCAGGGATATAAGCAATCACCTTTGAGTCTCCAAGCAGTAGGAATTAAGCTGAGATGTTTGACTAAGTAGCTTATTCTCATATTTATCTCAACTGGTATCTCTTGAGATTTTCTTTGAAGTGTTTGACAGCAGGTACTGGAAAGAGCTACAGCAAAGCATTTGAGGCCTGGAACTCCTTTCAGAGACTTCCCAGTCATCCTTGCTGCCTCCTGCTTACCCTCCTGCTGTGGATCTGCAGCCTTTCTGTGGATATCAGAAGCAGTCATTGGGCTGCAAGATTTGCTTCTCTCCGTTGTGTTTCAGCTTCGTATCTCCCATCATTAACAGAGGTTTTCACAGTCTGTCTCGGCACTGTTTGTCTAACTCATTTCTAAGGCAAGATTATCCTGTCCTGCACTGTCCCACTGTGTGACGGTCTTGCAGACAACTGGTGAGCACCAGTTCATTGTGAGGATGAAGTCAGGACCAGCATGAAAACATAAGGATTTTAACAAGCAGGTCTCATGGCTGGTTTCCTTATGAAGGATATACCCCAATCCAACTTACTGCAGCCCAGTTGCTTTGGCAGCATTTATCTCCTGAAGCTCTCGAAGTGATGTTGGAGACCACCTGTGGTGGGTGTGACTGGTGGAGAAGGTGCTTCTGAGCCTCCTGTGGTGGGTGTGACTGGTGGAGAAGGTGCTTCTGAGCCTTTCCCACCTGCACGTGACGCTGTGGGCCGGGATTTACTGCTGACCCAGCCCAGCACATGTGTTCTGGACAGGTAGCAGGGGAGAGGGCTCCGTGTCCAGCTCTTCAGGGGGCTGCCAGAGGAAAGGACAAGGGTGCCAGGCTTGAGGCAACTGCTTTTGTGTGTCGTGAAGAAAATCTGCAGGTGTGTGGCAGCAAGGTCAGCAGGAGACAGTTGGTGATGAGGTTCTGTGTTTAGCTGGCTGTTTTCTTCTCTTGAAGATCCACCCCGCACCCTTTAAACCTTTCATAATTTTAAGTCATTAAGAAGAGAGAAAGGGTAAAGATTGTTTCTCTGGGCTGATACTTTCACCCTGTAACATAATCCTTTATTTTACAAGGCTTTCTTCCAGGCTATTAGCCAGGTACAGAAATCACTGTAGCCTTAATCAAAGAAATGACAACTAAAATGGTGTGAGAGAAGCTTCCAAAAAATTGAACTCACAGTAGACTACAATGCTTTATTAGGCTAATAGACTTTAGAAAGTGCTTGTTTCCAGATTCCCCTCTTGAAGCTGTTCAAAACAGGCTCCTGAGAACAAGCTGAAAAAAAAAAAATCAATAGAGAGCAGTTTTGGCTATCACTTGCTTTTCTGCTGCAATGTGACTAAGCCCATCCGAGTTCACTTGTTTAATGCTGAGAGGCAGAATGCAGTTCTGGAACCACGAGCTATATTTTGTCAGGTTGCTTTTCTTTGTCAATTACAGCTGTTTTGAAGACACAGAAACTTCACTAATAGCCTAAAGTTCCTTCTGTTACTTTGGGTTAGTAGCTTTCCATGTATGGAAAACTGACATGCCTTCAAATTTAAGCTGTGTTTCATTGCTTGACAGCATCATATGTTGATTTTGAGATTTTTCTAAATCTCTTTTTAAATGACACCTGACTACACTAATAATTTTTTAAAAAATAAAAATTTAATAGTAACTTAGGCAATCTATGCTTTTGCATGAAAATGGCATAATTGGACAGTAAGTTACCTAATTTGCACAGAAGTCACAAACTCTTGATAAATTACTGAAAACATGTGTCCTTTGGAAACATAAATGTAGAGATTGTTTCTGAGTGTTTTCTTACCAACAATACAAAATATGCGGGTCTCTCCCAATGGGTAAATTGCGTATATGGTTCTGTATCTTCCTTGCACCTTTCCTTCAGCAGTTTCTGGTCCATTTCCAAATGCTGCAGTGATAACATATCCAGTGGGTGAATATATCCAGCATTTGGGTACCCAGAAAGTGATGTGTCTGCAAAGTGATTAAGCACAGAGGAGTAATTTATATTCAACTTATATGAAAGAAAAACTGGAAGACAACTTCTTCCTTTTAGTCTCTGAAGCCATTATTTGAATCTCTTAATATTAATATCTCAGTCTTTTTCTAGTCATTCTTTCTTTTTGGTGGACTTGAGGCAACTCTTAACATTTTTACAGACAGAAGCAGGGACAGTGTGCAGACTTGAAGATGTGAGTGCATTTCAAGATCTGAGTTTTTGATCACAGCATTTTTCATTCCCTTTCCATTAACTTTCTGATTAGGTTTACATTACAATTTTCATTACTGCTATCACTGAAATACCTATAGTGAGCTCAAGCTATGTATAAAATAAAGACAGAATATTTAACTACACTGCATATTTCATTTTAAGCATGAAACTGAATAAACTTGATACTTCTGGCAAAACCAGTTCCCTTAATAAGAATAATCAATTACATTTTCTCTTCTGCCAAATGGCCAGACATGCAGAGCGATTCTTTCCACCTGGGTTCCTCATGTCGTTTGAAAAGCCAGAATTAAAAGGGACAGAACAGGGATTGCAGCCTTCTCCATGTCATTACATAAACTTTCCCTCCGTGCAGCTGATACACTGAGAACAAAACTGCTTCAGAATAGACTCAACAGATCTTAACTGTGAGAACAAAAGAACTTTAATTCTATATTGTGAATTTTGTCCTAGAGAATTAGTATTATTGTTATTGTGGGGACCCATAATCACCTCAGTACATCAATGTAAAATGCACCTATGTCTTCCTGTAAGTTTTGTGTTGTTTTTCCCCTCTCTCTTGCTGCCCTCCCTGAGCCTGCCATACCCTGGCTGTGAAGTGTAGATCTCCTTTTAGCAATATGTGATCTGTAGTAAGAAAACCCCTGAAAATGATGCACTTACCCTCATCTCAGCAATTATTTCCCTCAGTATTTTATGGCAGTGGTACCACTTTACCAGTGGTAAGTTCAAAATAGTTGGGGTAAGCAGAAATTAGAGGAAATGTATAAATAATCAATTTAATATAGAAACAAGGGAGAAAAGTGTTTTATGTGCAAGTGGATTTTTATGTATGACCTGCAGCTACTTGTCTCCTTGCTGAGAAAACTCAGATCATCTTCAGAGGTCTGAAGACCCTCCCTAGGAAGGAAATGTCTTTGTGGCTCTTTCTGTAAAGTGTTGTGGCTTCTACCAGCCAGAACAAGGTGGAAATGTCTCTCTCTAGGCTCAGGAGGTTACTGCATGTGTTGTATACAAAGAGTTTTCACAACTTGTATTCTGAAGCCAGTTTAATTTTACTGATTCATAAATCTTCATGCATAGTCTTTACACAGACTCTTAAGTTGGGTCATTCCTTTATCAGAATTTATTTTATTTGAAATCATCAGGGTCTTTGAGGTCCTAGGCCTGCTGTGACTCTGCAAAATTCCTACAGACTGTTGCTAATTTTTTGCAGGAGCTTTCCTATTCTTTGCATATTGATACACAGTGCTCATCTCTCATATAACTAGTGCAGCATTTTGTTGTAAAATGTTGTTGTAAATCACTTTTATGTTTTAAAATGTCTTTGCAAGGTGGTGGAATGACTTAGCAGAAAATATTGCAGTTGCTGACAGCAGATTCTTTCCCTTAAGAGATAATGCTTGCAAAAAAAAAAATAAAAAAATAGTGTAAGCAGAAAAAATCTGGAAGTCTCATTGTTCACTTTGGTTCCATGACCTTGGATGTAATTAGAAGATGTCTTAGCTTTGTTGCTCAAGCAATGTGTAGATAATCCTATACACAAACTTGACTTATTTTATGAAAGAGGAAAAATTATCTAATCTATGAGCTTGAAATGAAAGGTAACTAAATTGATTTTCTTTTCCTAAGAAATTTTTATTAAAAATTGACCTCTGAGATCTGAACAAATACAGACTCTTAATCTTTTATGTTAGTTCCATCTACTAAGGAAAAAAGAAAATCAGGGTTTTGATTTTGTTTTTTTTTTTCCCCTGAAAACTTTTTTCTAATTAAAAAGGTATGAGTATTGCCTTTATTCTGTAAGGTTATTNAAAAAAAAAAAATAGGGTAAGCAGAAAAAATCTGGAAGTCTCATTGTTCACTTTGGTTCCATGACCTTGGATGTAATTAGAAGATGTCTTAGCTTTGTTGCTCAAGCAATGTGTAGATAATCCTATACACAAACTTGACTTATTTTATGAAAGAGGAAAAATTATCTAATCTATGAGCTTGAAATGAAAGGTAACTAAATTGATTTTCTTTTCCTAAGAAATTTTTATTAAAAATTGACCTCTGAGATCTGAACAAATACAGACTCTTAATCTTTTATGTTAGTTCCATCTACTAAGGAAAAAAGAAAATCAGGGTTTTGGTTTTGGTTTTTTTTTTCCCCTGAAAACTTTTTTCTAATTAAAAAGGTATGAGTATTGCCTTTATTCTGTAAGGTTATTTGATTAATTATATTATCTATTTCCCTAGTGAGTATAGTCCTTAGACATTTTTGAAGGAAAATAGGACTTTTTAATCTGACTGTATTCATTGTATCATGGGAAATCCTATTCCAGTTATTTTTCTTTTGTTGATGATCCTATTTTAAATATCTGATGTCTGTGACAGCAGTTAAGTGAATTCTGATTTTTGTAACACACACCGTGTTTCACATATCTTAATTTTATTATTGTTAACCAATCAGACCAATGATGTGTTTTGTAGCATCCTGACTTGGTTCATGTCTTTCTCGCCATGTTTGTCTTTTCTATTGTTTACACGGAAGTGAAGAAGACAATATGACTGTGCTGTATATGTCTATGTGTATATGTTTTTTTTCTTTAGTCTACTCATTTTTTTGTTTCTGGACATCTGGAGTTCTCATGCATTGCTAGCCAGTTGTGAAGGAGCAATGTCTGAGGGTCAACAAATTAACTGATGCACTTAGACCGAGACTGTAGGAAAAAAAGCCCCCCAGCCCAGCACAGACTGTTCAGGTGGCTGTGGGCAGCCTGAGACTGCAGTGGCACTCGGACTGCTCCAGGAGCACAGTGCAGCTCCTATTCATCACCTTGAAACTTCACACGAAAAAAGGCTCTGTCAACTTCCCAGACTCCTGACCTTGGCAGACCTGAGGTTACTTTTGGGGAAATGGCTGTTGGTGCTTTCTGACGAATCCAGTTCCTTCCTGGTGATTTTGTTTTTTTTTTAGGAAAGAGAAGACTACACATACTTAAAACTGAGTGCCAATCATCTTAGGGCAGTAGCACCAGATGACATTCTCTCTCCTCTTCTCACCATTTTACCCTCAAACTGGTAATAGTCTCTGGCAAGCATTGCTGTGATTAAGTGAAGAGACAGATTGCCTTATTAAAGGAACTTCACAGAGTAGGGAAAAAATACTTTGAATACTGCTTAGATTAATAATTTATAGTTAGTTGATGTAGCAGGACAAACAAAGTACACTCAAAGTTCCATTACCTGGAGATCATGAATGTCACTGCATCCTTAACATAATGGACAAGATGCTGCTTCAGGACTTCCAGGGACAATGTATTCATTGTTCTCCACTTTGTCCAATGTGGCAATTAATGTGATTAAGCTAGCACCAAATCTGTTTTGAATACTATTGCACTGGGTCGTTAACTTTAACACTGTCATCATGTTCTCCCTAGTGCATTTGCATTATTTAAGGGAGGTACTAATGCTTAGCATTCACTTGAATCAAGAATATATTAATGCTTCTCTAGTTCTCAAGATATTACTCAGTGTTGATGTATTAGGAATTACATTGGACCAATAGGGGAGAAAAAAAATCAGCCCTATATCCCTTAGCCACTTGAAACTCCCACTGGCATAGTAACAAGTGTCTTTATACCCACAGTTTTCAAACCTCTCTGTGTTTAGCCAGTTGTATGTGTTGTTTTCTTCTTTCTATCTTTAATCTTCAAGGCTGCCTAGACTAAAAGAAAACTGGAGCTGTTCATGGGTGCTATAAAGGATGTGATGCAGTGTAGTTAAGAAGAATTACCAGGCAATTCTCAAGCAGTTCCTTTTAGTGAAAAGATCCATCAAGCCATGCTGGATTTTCTAGGGAGCACTATTGAGACTGGCTGGACACTGCTACAAGGGCTGCCTGAAGATGTGGGTAGTAGGTCTAGACACCAGTGAAGTGGCTTTTAGAAATAACTTAAATAGAGGCACAAACTGCATATAAAACTGGTCGGGTTTGGAAAATCGACTTACATTTGAAAGAGTCCCAGTGGTCAGAGTGAAGTGAAATGCATACTGCAGAGACTTGAGGAAAGGTTCTGATGTCAGTTCCTGTCGCAGCCATGAACCCACAGAAGCACTTATTTAGGCAGCAATTGGTTCAGGTGACTTCTAGTCTTTGTCTGAAATTCCTCATGTACGTGAAACCATTGATTTAATATCACATACAGCAGTATCTCTGTGCTAGAAACTTAATGTAACAAAAGAAGAAAAAAGAATGCATTGATTTTTTAATTAAAGGTATTAGTCTGTTGTTGCTCTCATTGTTCACATGTGGGAACAAGGGTAAGAAAAATGTCTAAAATAAATTCTTATTATATAATTTACATATATTTGACTTTAGGAAAATGAGTCCTTGGCCTTGAGCTTAAAGTGAAAAGGAAATGCACTCATGTGGGTCTATGAAAAAAATTCCTAGAGAAGCACCAAATAAGCACATGTATCTGCTAGTGATTTTCAGACATGGTCTTCAAATGTTCATGTTGCTTTACCTGGCAGAGTTTTAAAAGTAGTCAGATATTAAATTGCAAACGTGTTGGGTTCACCAACATGTGAAAGTGATATGTGAAATCTGTTAGGAGCTAGGGTGGAACTTGATCTGTGAACTCAGTTCCAGTAAGATTAAATTCCTAGAGAAGCACCAAATAGTGAATGTATTACAGTTGTGAATGTATTACAGTTCCATGTGCAGAAAAGCATGTAGTTGTCCAAGGGCTTGTACACCTAGGAACAATCACTGAATTAAGGTAAGTTTACTGAATCAAATTAAGACCTCCGTAAGTGAGATTTGTACCACGTTAAATACAAGTGTGGCTTTCATCGAAGTGTAAATGTGAAAAAATTTATTTTTACTTTTGTGAATACTTTTTAAAGATGTGTAACCTTCTCTGAAGTACATAAAGCATTCAGAGATCTCTCTGGAACAGGCAATGCTGTATTTTTATGAACCAATCTATATGAACAGCTACATGTCTGTAATTACACTTGCTTTTAACATCTTCCTTGAGTATTTTGTTCTTCTGAGTTCTTCTTGTTCTTGTTCTTTCAAAACAACTCTCTATGTTTCAGTTTGTACTGAAAGGTCAGAATTAAATGTATTTTACACCTATAGAGCTGGTGAAGAATGTAGTGGGTTCCTTCTCCTTCATGTACAGCAGGAGCTGTGCTGTGTTAACACTTTTCAGAGCTGCATCATTTCCTAAAAACAATTTTGGAGAACTGGTTGTGGCTGTGGATAGAAGTTAACTTCTTCGCTTTCAGCCCTAGTACGTACCATAAACTGAATTACCTCTAATAGCCCTTCTGTTCCAAAATTGTTAATTTTTTGTCTCGGCAGCCTTTGAAAGCATATGTCTGCAGCACTTTGTATCTTGAAATAAACTGGAGGAACTTTCACACTACTGTAAAATCATCTGACTTGATAAGTACCAAGGAAGATAGAGTTTTTCTTGTGCATTAGCCAGATGGATCCCACAGATTCCATACTGCACAATCTGGTCCATAGTCTTGGCAAAAGTTAGTTTCTGATGTACATTTGAGCTTCATTGTTTGATTTGTGATGACCTTCACTTTACTAGTTAATGATTTTAAAGTGTGTAATCCACTACCTGGCTTTTTTTAATTCAATAGCTATGTACTTCTAAAAATTGCTTCCCAACAGAGTCTCAGTGTTTTACATTTTTAGAGGGAGGGCCACTTCTAACTTGGACATTTTCAAACTTTTT
>VYZR01073214.1:9118-37531 GCA_013400675.1 Oxylabes madagascariensis | reverse complement strand
CCATGACAAGTGTGTGATTTACTGATAAAAGTTTTTGCAGACCCTCTGACTATTATTGCTCCTTTTCAGCTGTGGGTATGTGCAAATCTTGGCTGCTCCCTTTCCCCTTAGGGGTGGGACATCACAGGAGGGTGTATTGATATTTTGTCGTGTTTTATTTCTAGCTGGGGAGTTGTGCAATATAAAGATGAGCATTTTACGAAATACTGCTATATTTAGCACTAGGTTTTCCAGGCAAAACAGTAAAAAAAAAAGAACAAATTTGAGGTTCTTTGACAAGGCTCATTTTCCAGACACACTTTTGATTGGCATTAATTATATTTACAGCCTTTACCAAGGGAATCTCATATCAGGTTTTCCATTATTTTGCGTGGGAGTGACGGATGCAGGGTGTCCAGCCTCACTCAATATTATCTCCCATATTGTCCCTCCATCTTCTGGAATTTCAGTGCAATGAATTGATTTATTAACATTCACAGCAACTTATCATGCTCCTCTGCCAGATCCATCAGTGTCTCCTGAACATTGTCTGAACAGGCTGATCATGAAAAGGGGGGACTTTGGTAGGTTTGGTTCTTTATTCCACTTATAAACAGAGCTGTCATCACTAAAAGTATGGCATAGCCTCTTGTAATTTTCCAGGATGGAAGTGTTTGGAAAGCACTTTTGATATTCTGTGATATTGTTCATAATGGTTATCCCTGTCTCCTGCAAAGATTTAATAAGATTTAATAAGATTTAATAAGATTTTCTTTTTCCTCTAAATATGTTTAAAATTTTCCGTGAAACTGCTTACAATGACTTTTACCCTCATGTCATCAGCTTCTCTTGTCAATTAATCTCAGAATTTTTTGATCATAGAGGTTGCCTTTTATTTTCATTTCTTAAAGTTTTAAGTTTTTGTCATTTTTACTATGGCTTTTTATTTTTTTTTTCAATTTCTGCTTTTCTTTCTCTCACTTAGATGAGTGTTCAGTTTATTCTTGTTTGATCTTGACTTGGTGGGTTTTTTGGATGTTGAATCTATATGCTAAAAGAAAATCTGATTTTTCCATCTCTATTTTTTATTCCTGCCTCAGTTGGCTCATCATTTTCTCCAGCACGGGGAAATCACCCTGTTGAATGACTAAGTGAAAATATTGCTGCTTAGGCCTGTCCTCTCTTTATCCTGCATATAATCAGGTTGTGACCGCTGATGCCTTAGCAACCATCATTTTCTAGTCCAGTGATTCATTCATTTTTAGTCATCATACCCAGATCCCAAAAGAGTTATCTTGCATTCTGTGTGGCACATTTTCTTTGAAAATTTAGGGTATTCTGGTGAAAGCAGGCTGGATGATATTAAATTAACAGCAGAGGAGCAGACACCAAGAAAGAAACTCACTATGTGTTTAAATCAGCAATTCGCAGAGAAAAATAAAAATGGGGAGAAATGGGGAGGTTTGAAGCTCTCACAAAGGGTGCTCAGAATGGAGGTCAAGCAACCCAGCAGAAATACAGCAAAAATAAATCAAATCTTCTTCTCAACTGGTCTAACATCAGTTCAGGGAGGTGCAGGAAAATACTTTAGCAAGTGAGATGTATTTAATAAAGATGGTCCCAAAACATCTGGAAAGCCTTTTCAGTTCAGCAAGCTGTTGGGACGTGAATGTGTATTTATTTGGTCTGCCTCTAAGTATTTCCAAAGAGCAAACATTTAAGAGTCCGTTCTAAGACAAAATCCATCTGTTTCTCCAACAGTTTCAAAAAAACAGTTTATTTTCCCTAAAATTAACTTGTCTGACACATTGTCATGCTTGGTTGCCACAGCAACAGCAGCAACAGCCATGCCACGGGATATTCATTTTATCTGAATTTTTGCCACCTAAATTTTTACTTGTATGTGTGTAGATGTGTGTGCATGCAGTACAGAGTTCTGCACCGAGCTCCCAGCCAGCTGAAAATACCCTTTTTTCGCTACAGGCCTCAATAAAAACACCCATACTGATATTTCAATCCTGAGATTTAAGTTTTTTTTATCTGGATGCAACCAGCAGTGTTCTTAGTTCTCTATAAACAAAATCTGCAAGGGTTTTTTCTGCTGAACCCCCAGATTCACTGGGTTTCACACCCCGGTCCTGACACCCCCACAGCACCTTGAGCAAGAGGCTGAGTAGGTGGGAAAACATTTTTGTGACACCACAGCAGCAAAGATTGGAGTTAAGGGCATTTTTACCAGTGTTTTCCCATTTCCTGCTTTGGAAAATTTCAAACTGGAATTAGTTCTAATGGGGCTCAATTTATAACAGGAGCACAGAGGCTTTATCATTAGAACATCGCCACTGTAAGAGTGCAGGGAAACTACGGATTTCAACAGCCTGCCTTAAAAATATGTGTGAGATCTTTCCTTGTCCTCCTTTCCCCTGTAATTTCAACATCTGCCATCCAAATCCACAGCAAAGCAAACCCAGACTGATCTTCTCCTGGTCATTTTATAGAGCTGGGGATTGCAATGCAGGCAAAGTGGGAGAAAAAAAAAATCTGCAATCATTTGTAAAGCCTTGTAAAGGTGAGCTTAAAATGTCATTTAAGATGACAGAGAAGCAAAGGGTACATTCAGCTTTGGTCTTTCAAAGCTGTCAGTCTGTTGGATGGCCCTAGAAATCCTCAACCTGCAAGAATTGGAGTTAAAAAGAAAAGAAATCAATAAGAAGAAATTATGCTGGCTGCATCAGAATCAATAATTATTTGAAAGATCTCTTCCTTGCCCAGGAAACTAAAGGAAGAGAATGACTTGGGCAACTTGCTCACCACAGAAGAAGTGAGGAGAACTGAGAAAAGCTCCTCAGATCCCATGAAACACTCTCCATCAAAACTTGGAGAGCCTGCCAGTGAAGTGTCAGGAAAAGGGGTTGTGAATTAACACCTTGTGCATAATTTACGGAGTGACGTTAAATAAATGATTTAATAGCTTGCATATGCTAATGGCTGTTTCTACCTAGCTCATGAGCACTTTTTGTGAGTTGAATCAATTTTATCAAGGACCATAACATTGATATTGGCTACTGAAATAAAAAATAAAAAAAATAAAATAAAAAAGCGTTGTTTTGCTTCACTTGCTGACCAAACCTCTGCCTGCAACAAAACTACTGAGAAAACCCACTCTCACAAAGGGTTTATCCTCTTTTTCAGTCCCTTGTGCTCTGTGAAGGATGTCCAGGAGGAAGATTGTCGGTAGATGTCAACTGGGACACCACCAAAACTCAGAGCAAGTGTAAATCCGAATAAATCCCGTTCTTACAGCGAGCCAACACAAGAGGGTGGTAGAAGCATGTCCGGAGAGCTTTCGGCTGTCATGGAAACGTCTGAGGCTGGGGAGATGCCGCTCCGATGTGCATCCCTCGATTTGTCCCTGTTATCAGGAGGGTACCGCGTCAGAGGCACCGCGGAGCTCTTCATCAGCATTCCCGGTGCGAGGTGAGACGCCGGGAGTCGGAATCCACGAAATCGGGATCCTCAGGAAGGAAGGAAAGGATGATGCTCTGTCTGGGTGGGGGACCAGGCAGAGCAGACCAAACAGCCAGGTGATGAATGAAAAGGAAAATAAGCACAGGCAAGGTGTTACAGACGGGATGCACCCCTTGTAGGAGATGGTTCCTGAAAATGAGGGCTGCCCGCTTCCAGCAGCAGGCGGGTTGGGAAGGATCTCCCTGGGATGCTCCCTGCTAAATGACAATTTGGGTGCTCTCTGCCACCGGAGCTGACAATAGCCACGGTTTGTGCTCCATGATATCCCTTCTGAAATCACACTGGAGCAAGACCAGGAATTCAAATGTCCCAGGTCACCCAGCCAGCTGCTGTTACAGCTGGATCCCCTGAGTGCCAGGTCCCTGCTCCAGAAACCAGGGAGAAATTGCTTTCTAACATCTCCTACATCCCAGCTGGGCTGAGAGCCCTCTTTTGAAATGTTGTCTGGTTCCCCTCGAAATTAAATATTGTCCTTTCAAATCCCAGTTGTGGTCACAAGACTTTTCCTGCAATGTAAATGGTGGGTGCCTTATGCCAGTGAGATAATTCTTGGATGTCCCAAAGGATGTCACATTGCCACTGGAGACAGAAACAACATTGAGTCACCACAAATTGAGTTTTAATACAGCAGACAAGGGGCAGGTTGGGTGCTGGGATTAAAGTCTGTAGCCAGTGTTGCTTTCCAAAAAAACCCAAATTCTGCTTGATCTGCGTGAGGAAAGGGTGGACCTCATCTGGCAGAAGGGAACACAATTGCACTGCTGACAGCAGAACTCCCCTGTCCTGCACAGCCTGGGATCAGCCCGTCAACATTTCCCGCATCCCAAATCAGAAGAACATTTAAAATTGCAGTTGTAATTTTATACTTGACAACTTTTTCCAGCTGGGCGTCTGTCTCAGTAGTTTTCTCTTCTCGACTTAAGCAGTAGAAGAACTGCAAATCGATTTTATCAGGATTTAATTAAATTTGTGCTGTGACCTGCAATGCAGTGTAATCCACACGAGTGAAAACTCTGATTGCAGCGGGGCTGAGCTTGGACATGAGGGTTTGTTATTGGGACCCTCTTGCCTCAACAGGGCCCAGCCTGTCTTTCTAATTTATTCAGGAGAGTCCTGGGCAAATGAAATTACTTCTCAGCCTGTCCACTTCAACCTGAGCACGTGAGGCAGATTAAATGATGTATTCAGAACCCAAAATAATCTGCACCAGCCTTAGAGTTCAGACTGGGATTCCCAAGGGAAGTTCTTCAGTGTCAGGACAATTACCAACACTACTCATCCATGGCAGCATCTCCTTCCCCCGTGACAACTCAGTGACAAACCAATGGATGTTGTGAATTCTCTGGAACTGAGATTTTGATTTTGCAGTGCAAGCCATTGACTCCTGGCTATTTGCAACAGTAATTAGCTTAATTACCATCACTGTGGCATTAAGCAGATATTTTAAAAGTCAAAATAGGGATTTTTTTTTTTTTAAATTCTGTGTTATAACTGTATTCAGACATGACAGGCATTTAGTACAATCCACCTTTATGTGAAAGCAGCAGCCAGTCTGCTTTCAGTGCCAAACGCACTGAATTCATGTCCTTATGCTTTTTTTTCCACTTACTTTTCAGAGCTCAGTCCACTGCACAATTTTCTGCACTTCCTTTGGGAGGAAGCTTCATTTCTAGAGGGAGGAAAGAAGATTCTAATCACTGTGCTCACCCTGGAGCACTGAGGGTATTTCCAATCACCTGAGCCACTGGAGACATTTGGTAACTTGAAGAGCAAGGCTGCTGCCCTGGGGGGGATTCCAGAGTCTGTGGAAAGATCAGTAGGGCCCAGGAAAAGGCTTTTCCAGCCTGAAGAGTTCTGGGATTTCACAAATCCATGAGGGACTCAGCTGCCCCTGGCTAACCACAGCTCACTGAAACTTTCATCAGGGGATGGTGTTACTGCAAAATTTAGTGCCAAAGTCAACACCAGGATTTGTAGGGTCACTGGAGATGGATGGGCACCTACTGACAGGGAGAGGGTTGTTTAATCCTAAAGCTTTTTTCATGGAGCACCTTTGGATATGTGACAGCTACAGAGGGAACCTACGTTACATTACAATGACGTGATTTATATTGCTGGTATTCAACCAAAAAAAGAGATGCAAGAATAAGAAACTCTATAAATGAACAGTAATACGTTGCATGATTCAGTTCAGTGATTTATTAAAATTCATAAATAGTTTCAAAAAATAGTCATGTCTCATGTAGATCATTGATTTCACCCTAATCTCCACAAAGCATTTAAAATTTCCACAGCATTCCAAGGGGAAAATATGATATTGGACAGCTGAAAGATGTTTTCCAGCAGAGCTTCTACTCTTAGACCCTGCCAACTAAAGAGAATCTGATTTGGAAAGGTGTCTATAAATTGGAAACTGGCAAGGAGGTTTAAATGGTACATAAAGCAAACATTCTCAATGGTAATGCTGTATTATCTGCTTCAATATGGATTTCACTGCCCAGTTTCAGATGTTTCACTTTGAAAGCATTAGCTGAAATGTAGCAAGCTCAGTCCCAAGCACAGTTAATGAAGAATAAAAAAAAATCCACTGAATAATTCACAAATATTTCATGTACTGAATAAGGAAAAACAATTTGAGCAGTGCAAAGTGGAACAAAAATGTTTAAAAATTATTACTTGTGAAGTCAATAAAAACACACAGTATTTATCCACAACAATTCAATTTAATAGAATTTTTAATCAAAATAAGCCCTTGTATCATTCTGTACATAAAGGCATTGAAAATTAAAATTCTTCTGGGGCATAAAGCGTACCTTGATGTTGGGACATTTTTAATCGATTTCCAGCTTGTCCCTGGAAATAGACATTGGCTAATATTTAACGCCCTTGTGCTTTAGCATTTCTAGCTCTGAAATCAAAGTAATGTTGTTTCTGACTTGCTCATTTGAAATTTTGTTTATCAATATGTTTTAAGAATTTCAGGATCCCCATACAGAAAAGCAAAATATTTTCAGTGTCATTGGGAAAACCCCATCCTGCGCATTCCTACCTGCTTATATGAACTACAGCTGTAGCTTTCTTGGAAAAAAATAATAATTATTAATGTGTTGTTTTGGTGTAAATGGCTTTGCATGAGCAGCTGAGCACAAATTCCTGACATTGCTTGGTTTGGCTTGGTTGTGAATACTTAAAGAGTCATCCAGGGTTTATGATCATGGAATCATGCAATGGTTTGGGTTGGAAGGGACATTAAAAATCTCCCAATTCTGCCTCTTGCCATGGGCAGGGACACCTTCCACTAGCCTAGGGTGCTCCAAGCCCCAATGTCCCACCTGGCCTTGGACACTTCCAGGGATCCAGGGGCAGCCACAGCTTCTCTGGGCACCCTGTGCCAGGGCCTCAGCACCTCACAGCCAGGAATTTGTTCCCAACATCCCACCTAACCACAACCTCTTCCCAAAGCAGAAGAAAACACCTGGGGGTAATGCCTTAGAGCCAGCTCCATATAAATCCACACCCCATGGGCACCCACTTGTGCTTTGCAGGAATGATTGCTGTATTCCATGTATTTCCTGGCAATGGACATTTCCCACTTGTTGAGAACTACTGGTGTCACTGGTGAGGCCTTGAGAAAGGCTGTCAAGCCTTTTGTCAACTTTTTGTGACGAGTTTGGATCCAAAATAAGCCAAAACTCTGCATCTGTTACCTGTGAGTGATTTAATATCATTCAGTCCCTTGTTTATCAAGATCATTTCACTTCTAGGGAGCTCCTGTTTTCCACATTGTACATACTTAGGGTTGGAGCACTTTTTTACTTCAGAGATGAGCTTGGGTTAATGCTGCTCTTCATTTTTTTTACTTCAGAGATGAGCTTGGGTTAATGCTGCTCTTCGTTTCCCTGCCAACTTTGAGTGTTGGAGTGGCTGCCTCTCTTTTTTTTGTTAAAACAAGAGCTGAGCAGGGCCATACCAGTTTTAAATGTATTAATACTCTTGATGTATTAATACTCTTGATGTATTAGTGCTCTTTATGTATTAATCTGCTGGGGAAGTGGTTTAGACAGAAGACAGAATGAATTCTTGTCTTGTTCCCATATAATTTTAGCAGTGTTTTCTATGGTGATGCCTTGTATCTGGCATTTGTGAGTTCTGTGCCCAGTTTGGGGCTCTCCAGTGCAAGGAAGGGTGGTGAACATTGTGGAGAATAGAAAAAGACAAGGAAAGGTGCAAGAAATACGGTGTGCTTAGATTTAAAAGCAAGAGCAGAGGGTGGATCACTCAACACACAGAGGTCTTGCTCAATCCAGCCTTCTGCTGTGATTTTATACAACATGAAAAGAAAAAGGCAAAGGTTTAACATCATCAAATAAAATCACAAAATCATAGAATTGTTCAGGTTGAAAAAGATCTGCAAGATCAAATCTGAGTGTTCAAGATCAAATCAAGCTCAGCACTGCCAAGGCCACCAGTAAACTGTGTCCTCAGGGGACACATGCACATGGTTTTAAATCCCCCCAGGAATGGGGACTCCACCACTGCCTTGCAGACCCTGTTTTGATGCTTGACAACCCTTCTCAGGAAGAAATTTTCCTTAATATCTCATCTAACCCTCACTCAGTACAACTTGAGGCCGTTCCCTCTCCTCCTGTCCCTGTTCCCTGCGGGCAGAGCCCGACCCCCCCGGCTGTCCCCTCCTGTCAGGGAGTTGTGCAGAGCCACAAGGTCCCCCCTGAGCCTCCTTTTCTCCAGGCTGAGCCCCTTTCCCAGCTCCCTCAGCTGCTCCTGGTGCTCCAGACCCCTCCTCAATTCCATTCCCTTCCCTGGCCATGTCCAGCCCCCTCAATGTCTTTTTTGTCATGAGGGGCCCAAACCTGACCCCAGGATTTGAGGTGGGGCCTCAGCAGTGCCCACACTGGGGATGGACACTGCTCTGGTCAGCAGGTGAGAACAGCTGGAGGTTTTTGTGCTTTTTCTGTGACAATAAAACCACATATTGTGTGTCCCCATTTCAACAGCTGCAGTTCTCAAGCACAGCAACCTCTGTATTGAGATTCCTCCAACTCTCATTTGCTGACTGACCACCACCTGAATTTGGGGAAGTAATCAAAGCAGAATGAAACAAAAGTTATGTACATTTAGCATTACTGTGACTACCATGCTCCTGTAATATTCCAGCTGGCTCTGCCCAAAGGAATTGTCCATTCTCTGGTTTCCAGAGCAGATCCAAGCACTGCCACACTTTCTGCATGTCTGGAGATTTACAGCCCAGACAGCCTCATCTCCAGCTTCAGAAATCACCTGTTCCTGACCTCCAGCCCCTGCACCTCCACCAACACCCCCTGGGAACTGCTTTCCTGTCCTTCCCTGTTCTTCAAAAGCTGCCTGAGACCTCTTTTCTGCTGGAAGTGGGAGGGAAATTCCTGCAGACACCACAGCTCATCAAGTCCTCCTCAGTCTCCACTCACCAAAGTATTGCACCAATTAGGGAAAGGGGGATCAGGAAATAAAAGCAATACCTGCCCCATCAAACCACTTCACATTCCTCTTTGGAAAGGTATCAGGTTATTAAGAGAGATGGGACCACTGGGAGACGTCTTAAAACATGATTTATTGCCTCAGTCTCAAGGAGTGAGAACATCTTCGCCAGGAGTTCATGGTCAGTGGTCACAAGACCACAGGTTACAGGGGATTTTAAAGGTTAATTAGCCAATAAACTACTGCTTATTGTTTTTTGTAAACATATTATTTTTTGTAAAACTTATTGTTTTAACTTTCACAGCAATCCCTGATTAATTTGTATCACATGTCTTGCTGCAATGTGGACCATTTCAACCAATCATCTAATGACACATAATCTTACAGAACCACACATTGAAACTTCTTATTGCCTTCATAACTGCTTCTAAATCTTAAACTTTAAACTCTAAAACTTTCCACTATGTAGCTTAACATGTTTCTGCTTAAGCTACAAACCCACATTTTTGCTTATGGTCTCTAGATCTGGAAGCCTTTTCCAAGGCCTCAAGTCGAACCTTGTATTCACTTTCTATATTTGGGCCTGCATGCACCAGATTTTGAGGATTTTCTTTGCCTGGAATTCTCACAGAAAGGGTGTGGCGACACCAGCCTCCCTGGCTGCAGGATTATTGGTAGAAGAATGAGAACTGGAAAGGTGAGAATAGGGAATTTCTCTGCCAGGATACAACATGTTCCTACCTCATAGCCTGAGAACGGAGGATACAGGAATACCTAAGACAACTTCCTATAAACAGCATAAGTTCATCACACAGCAGTCAGTGTGAAAATGTCTCCAAGGGTCACTGGTTGAAGGAGATGAGGCAGACTGGCTCACCAGCAAGGCTGTGCTCTCACCATCCTCATATTCCCATCCTGGATATTGCACAGCAGGGATGTGCACACCCAGCTGCACTCCACGGTAATGGCTTCAGTTCAATCCAAAGATCCCAAACCCAGCACTGCCAACCCATTTCAAGGCCCATATGTTTTTTTCCCCTCCACATATGTTGTTTTTATCGTTACAGTAGGTGAGCACAAGAAAGGACTTTTCTTGAAAACAGCTTCTGAACAAGGCATGTGAAATAAGTGGACTGACACTGGGAGTTTGGATCAATAAGGAGCTCTGTGGAGTACAATGGATAGGGAAAAGAAATTTGTCCCTGTTCTGCTGTGGATCAAGAGAGTAAGATATTGATTTTTGCTCTCAGCACAGTATTGACCTAAGAGGGAATTGTGCTTGGTGACAGAGTGCAGTGGGGCTTGGGCCTCTCTTTGTATGACCTGCAATTTCCAGTGGGCTGTGGAATATGAATGGGAAAGTGGGCAGTAATTAAAAAAAAAAAAAAAAAACAAACAAAAAACCAAAACAAAAAAACAACAAACAATAAAATAAAATATCAGCAATAGAAACATGTCTGATAACAAATGCCACTTCTCCAGAGCATCACTCATCCTCATCCATCTGAGCAACATCCCCCTCCAGAACTAATCCTGCAATTACACAAATGTTTGCTTAACTAAACACAAAAATGCCTCTCGAGCGGAGCAGAGGGTTCCTGGGCTTATACTTTCAGCAAAGAGAAAGTGAAGCAACTTGGCCAAGCGCAATAATCTTCTGATGGATACATTCAGCAAACAATAGGCTTCTGCCTGGTGTTTGCTGTCAGCCTCAGGGGCACCAGCTCGGGGGGCTGAGGCTGCAGGCTGCATCATGGAGATAAAATAAACTCAGCTGTGACTTCTTACATCCCTCATCTTCCTTAATGTTGGAATACTGAGGGGAGCAGAAAAACTGCTAAGGAGCTGCCTCCTTGAAGACTTTCTAGTGCCAGGAGGCCCCAAAAGACTGTGGGAGAAAAGAGTTGTAGGCGGGAGACAAGAAATAGGTGATTCAACCCATGGGGAGACAGATCACAGGGAAGGAGTTAACATGGGATGGCAGAAATAAGCCACTCATGCTTTTCATGGCAATAGCTATTGCATTTTTAACACTTTCTATAAAAATAGGCTTTCATTTGTTTGTTTGCTTGCTTGTTTGTCATAAAGAAATAATCCTCATTTTAACCTTTTTCCAACAAAAGCAAGTTTTGGCATAATTTTGGAATGTTGCTCTCATCTGTCCCCAAGGTTTGTGGTGTGTTATGTTCTTATTCCATTGAAAAGCATGGGGAAGATCTACCCAAAACCAGATAGATTTGCATTTCTAAAATGCCGCCAATAAAACAGGGGTGAACGCCTGTTGTATGAAACGGGGAAAAAAATTAAAAGGTCATCAGTTGCTTTTGTTTTGTGGAAGTCTCATGGGAAAATGAAGCAGTTCAAGGATGAAATATATGCACAACCATCTTCAAAAAAGGAGGCAAATCTGGTAGGACTCCCTGGACAGAATTTTACCACATGGAGTCATAGTATCATGGAATAATTAAGGTTGGAAAAGACCCTCGGGATCAAGTCCAAGTGTCAGTTTAGCACCACCACCAAAGGTCTCCTGGGTTTGTTTCTAGGTATAAATGTTGTGGTCAGGCTCAGGTAGAAAAGTTTTCCTTTGCCCACCTTTTATCTGCTCTTCAAGGCATCTCCTGAGTAGGTCAGATCTCAGGCTTAGGCAGAGATTGTTTCTTGTGTCTGAGGAAATATCATTTAGTGTCTCTCCACCTTGAACGTGCCCTCCACTAGAGACCATGTCGGAGCTTGCTGAGAGATCTTTCCCTGTGGTTTTGCCTTTTTCAAAGATTATACTGACAATATCTCCTGTCTTGGGCAAAGGGTGGTTTGAGAGGCCTCAACCATCTTGAAGGTTTTTAATCTGTCACTACTCTTTAGCAGGGTTGATCTTTAAGCCCCCTTAAATAATTGTTAGAACCAGACAGGGTTAATTATTTCTAATCAAGCAAGAGTAGCATATAAAGTTGTATATTGAGATTTTATAAGGCACTCACTGTGTATTAGCAGATGAGAAATACTCAACACTGAATCCATGCAGAAACAAATTGTAGAGTTTTTTTGGATTTAGCTGAAAAAATCAGGAAGATCCATATGTGGTCTTTGCTCAAGGTCAGTGTTTATCATATTCTGATTAATGGAAAATTGGAAACTTTTGGTTCTGGAGGTCCTAATTCCAACTACCTTTGGTTAGAACTACCGAGAAGGGAAGAAGAGATTCCTCTTTCCTTAACAGTTTCTGAATCAATAAATATAGTGAAACTTGACCTAAAGCAGGTTTAGAAAGTCAGTTGTCCCACAAAGCATGCCTCAGTGTCTAGTATATGTTATAAATATTAGTGTTAAGTTCCATCCATCATATGAAGTTTTGATATACCTATTATAACAAGACTCTACATTTTTGCCTCTTTAGTTGCAACCAACAAGCAATGTAAAGGTTTATAGACTTATTTCTTCCAATATATGGGGGAGAGTTCACAAATTTGAGTTATGAACATGGAATTTCTTATCCACCGATAAGGAACACAGCCTGGGGGGACTTTCCCATGAGAGACAGAGTGAAAATCCATCTTTTTCTGTGACCCTTATTTATTAATATCTGAATATATTTGACATATTGCCTGAAATAATCATGCTTGGAGAGTCTAAAAGACTTTGAGAAAATAGGCAAAAAATGGAGGCATTTTGGTTGTTTGTGAATGTGGGCCCTGAATTCATTCAGCACAGAGCTGAGATCACAGCACTTCACTCCCTCCCTGAGCTTGCTGAGAGAACTAAATCCAGGAATCTCCAACACCTCGATTGCTTTGTCACTGAGCTCCACAAAACTACTTTTATTTTATTTTTTTAGACCAATAAACAGAAAATGCGACAGGTCTGAAAACTTAGACGCAGAGAGGCTGCTAGAAAAGACAGCTAAAATGCCACTTGTCTCTAATTAGGCCTGATGGGAAAGGAAAAAGGAGTGTTTTCAGATGGTGTGTACATATGGGAGGCTCCCATTAGTGTGGATGTTTCCCAGAATTGCTCCTGCAGCAGTTAAAGATTTTGACGTAAGCTGAAGGAGCAATAAGTTGGGGTAAGAACGTTGCTGATCTAAAAAATGACAGCTTCTCGTCATCTATGGCCTGAGCATAGAAACTTTACTCTTTCCTTAGTCAAAATTCTGGAGTTTTAAACTCAGTTTTTTATATGGATGCTGCCACAAAAGCCTGCTTTTTTTTTTTTTTTTAGTGGATTAGACTCTAGTGGTTCTCAAATTTTAGTCAAACTAAGTAATTTTTTTATGTTAAACTGGACAGGTGCACCATGTTAAAGCAATAAGTCCATGCTGCAGCTGAGCTTTTATGTGCTGGTTTTTCTTTTTCATTTCCCACCTGCAAAGGTCTGTTAGGTGAGCTTGACCTCAGGTTTGATTGCCAGCCATAGACACAAAATGCACGTTGCTTTTTATTGTAGTTTATTTTAAAGTATCTAGGTGTTGAATTCCCACGGAAATCTGAGACATGGCTCATAAAATGTCATGAATCACACTTTATACCCAAGTGCCAGTTACCATCCAACTCACGTGACAGCCTCCTCCCAAAGGGGTTCTCCAAGGGAATGATAACCATGCAGCCAGGAGAGGTTCTTTAACACACAAACATTTACTTAAATGTAACTAGTTTTATTAATCCAGCTATTAATTGATCTTGTGGGTGGCATCCCACCCCATGGCATGGGGTGGAATCCAGATGATGTTTAAGGCCCCTTCCAACCCAAACTATTCTGTGATTCAGTGATCAATGTGGGAGCTTCCTAAACCTTCCTATAAGAAGAGTTTTCCTGCATTTTTTATGTCATTTTGGTAATTGTGGAGTTCTGTTTCCCAAAATATTAATAATTTTGTTAACAAAGATTTTTAAAAAAATTTTATTGCTACTTGGTAATACTTTCCTTGTTAAATTGTTACAACTCAGTGACTCATTCCTATAAATCATACTACCCGGTTTTCATTAAATCCTTGTGTTTTATGAGAAAATTATTCTGATTTCTAGTACACTGTTCCAACCTCTTCTGTCTTAGCAACATCAGAAAGCTGAACCACTATTTGATATAGGAACCAGGACATTATCTTAAACTGCCTCACATATTCTCTCAGTTTTCAAGTCTTCATTTCTCTCTGATGAGCCTTTTGTTACCCAAACAATCCTCAAGACAGAGGCTCTCAGCAATTTCAGGTCAGTAGCTGGGACATCTAAGGAAAATATATGGAAGGAGTAATGAGGCTTGGTAGTTGTACACATTTTATCACATTTAACTTCACCCCTAGGACTGAAATTTTACAGATTCATCTGGGTCATATTTCGAATTGCAGAATTAAGCCAATACAGTTTTTCAGCGCATCCTTCACATCAGCCCTCTCAGAAATCTCCCTCTCTCTTTTCTCCGGCTCAGCGTGAGTAAGATACAGCTCTAAAGAGAAGAAAAACACTTCAGAATTCTCTTTTGAGCTGGCTCATCTGTGATTTCTCAGTGACAATCTGGCTCACAAAGTTTGGGCGCTTCTCCGCCGAGTTCAGCATGAGCTCCGTGTGCTGCCAATTTCCTGCAATTGTCTCTTCTCTCAAGGCCTGGTGCAGCCGCCTGTGTTCATCCAAATGATGAAGAGAAAAGTTCTGAAGTTCTGGTTTTTTCATTCATTTCAACAGACCTTGGATCAGGTCTGGATGGCTCCTGAACAAAGGGGAACATAAAGAAAGCAGCCTTGTGCAAAGGTATTTGTGTGGAGGAAGGAGGGGAGGGAAAAGGAAGAGAGAAGAGGAAAACAACCTCTTCTTTAGTAGGGATAAAAGATGAACTCTTGAAACTTTCCTAACTTCTCTAAGTTTTTTGTCAAAATCCTTTCAGGTATGTGCTTGAATATGTTGCTGCTGAAAAACTGCTATTGCTTGACCCCATCAAGACCTCTGCTGAATTCCTGTCATGTTTGAGAAACTCTTCTTCGAAATGTCCTCAGTAACAAGCCTGATAGTATTTGGAAATAATTGGGCTCCATGTTACCTTTTACTTTTTCCTAAAAGCTGTGTAGTTTTCTCCTTATTTCACTTCCTATCCATGTGCATCTTTTGCTGTCCTGAATCACAGAAGAAACTATTTTTTTTGGTTGTTTTTATTCCTACCTGCATATAAATTCTGCTATTGCAAGAAAGTATTCTATGAAAGAGTCATTGGAAAAATCATCTGAGATACACCTCAAATGTTATCCCGCTCACAGAATCACAGAATTGTTTGGGTTGGAAGAGACATTAAAGTTCATCCAGTTCCAGCCCTGACCATGGGCAGGGACACCTTCCACTATTCCAGGTCGCTCCAAGCCCTGTCCAACCTGGCCTTGGACACTTCCAGGGATCCAGGGGCAGCCACAGCTTCTCTGGGCACCCTGTGCCAGGGCCTCATCACCCTGTGTGTAAAGAATATATTATTTTAAGTTCTACCTCATTTCTTGACTAAATTCATGACATCATGAGTTTTGTTTTTCGTGTATAAAATGTTACTTCCCATTTGGAAAAGGGGAAATGTTTGGGAAACAAAGTCTGAAGGAAAGTGCCTGTCGCAAAAGTCTTTAGCCCACTGTAGGGCTGAATATTGCTGTTCCCAGGAGCGTTCTCCCTAAAAGTCAAGACAAAGGTGGATAAAGTAACTGATGGGAGAACCCTAAATTAATGTGGAGGGTAATATCTGCAGGGCCTTCCACCCACGGTAGCTCATTCCCCACATACCTGTTCCCCATCAGTGAGCATCACACTATTTTATTAATCATATTAATAAAACAGCATCCAATAGGTTTTCCAAGACACTGAAGTATCCAAAGCTGGTAGATCCATGCTCCCTGTTATGCAGCTGTTTACTTTACTTACAACTGGAACCAGCCTTATGAAATAACAACTTGCAGCTTAACCCCAATGCCTGAAGAGCAAAAACCTTCACAGAGTTGAATGGGACTGGAGTTTATTTCTTCTCTCATAACAATGCTCTCCTGTTGTAAATTATCCATCTCAGCACTGGAGGATGCCAGCCTAACAAACCAGATTTCATCTTGTTTTTCCTCTAGTTCTAGTTGCCCCAGCATTGTTTCTGCAACTTTTACAGGAAATTGTTTTCTTATAATTTTCAGCAGAAATGACGGGCAGATCTTTCTCCATATCATTAATATCATTCCTACCCCTGCCAGGGTGTGCTGTACAGAATGAACCTTCCCTTATCCTGGAGCTGGAGGATAGAAATTTTCTCACATTTTAGCCAACACAAGAGGGGCTGGGGTTTATCCAGACCCATTCCGTAAAGCCCTAAATTCTTTCCCACCATATGCCTTGGCTCCATGGTTCTATTTCCAACTGCAGCTCTCCATTCCCTGTGCATCCTGCTTGACTGTATCCAATATGGGGATTTCACTGGGAGACAGGAAAATGATATAGGAGTTAAAATAGGCCTTGCATCCCTATTCCAGATTTTCTATTTTGAACATGTCATGTGCAGCTGGGAAGGGTTTTTTGTATGGCAGTAGGATCTACAAAGTGTAGGGGAGCTGGGGATTCCTTAGGCTTGCTAGCAATGCTGAAAGGAATTCAGTCCTGTTAGAGCCTTCATTCTGAAAATCAAATACCTAACTCTCTTTTTTGAATTATATAAAAGTATTTAAAATAAACAGAATTTTGTAAATACATGCCTAATTTTGGGGTGCTTGGAAACAAGTACAAGTCCGCTGAGAGACTAAAATCCTTTAAATGACACCGGTTTGATTCCTTTTCCCTCTTTCCTTATTTTGTGTTTTCTTCCTGCCTTTATTTTTTTTTTCTTCTGGTGCAGAACCTTCACAATTTATGCAACCTTTATGTAAGTCACTACAGAAAATTATTTCAGGTGAAATTGTTCTATGTGGCTGGTGGAGTTTGCCAAGGATTTCTGGTGGGCAGATTTGTGGGTGTCTCTGTGTGTGTGGAAAAGGGAAGGGAGAGTTTTGCATTGCAGACAGTGCAAGCAGGACCAAGACAGACATCCGCTCTGCACAAAGAAAAAAAAAACACCAGCATAAAGGAAATATCTGCTCTTCTGAGTGCAAAAATTTAGGGAAGAAATTGAAGGAAGTTTTTTCGTTGGGGCTGTGGATGAGACTGGAAACTTACCCTAGGCTCTAACTGATGTTTAATAACTTACTCTGGAGTTTCTTTGAAAAAATTACTCTGAATTACACAACCCTATAGCACCATGCCCCTTGGAATTACCAAACCTGTGCAACATTTCCCCAAGAGTTAATTTTTATCCCCATTTCCGTAAAGAATAAACTGAAAGATGCTGGATGACTTAAGGGTTGGAACAAGATGATATTTGAAGTTCATTTCAGCCCAAATTTTCTGGGATTCTGTGATTTTATAACTTGGGTAGATAAACTTTCAGATAGGAGTAAAACCCAATGAGTGCCATGACCCATGCAATAACAAATAATTAATATTTAAGATGATGAAGGAGGAAAAAATAACCACTTTATCCCAATGTATGAGCCTGTTCTGTATGTGCACTGTAAATATTTATCCCAATATGACTGGCTTTCCATCAGGATAGGTCTTATTTAGCAGAAGGAAGAGAATAGGATTAATGTTGATTCTCACATTCGTTGAAGGAGCCTCCAACAAAACAACATTTTCACACATCATTTATTTTTAATTTCTTTTCTGTTTTTTTTAAAAATAGTCTAATTAAAGAAAAGATTGTGAAGGAGAAGAGCAGGAGGGGAAGAAATCTCAATGCAGAACTTGAAAGCACCATATCACAATTTTGGATTAGAAGAGGGAAAGATGAATTTGCACGTTGATGCCTTTCATATTTATTCAGTTAGAAAGCTGTTTATGGAATGCTTTAGGCACCGAACATTACAAACATGATCAGAATTTCAGCCACACAAAATCACCAACTAAAACATGCTCTCTCCTTAAATGAAGAGAGTTCAGAAGCCAGAGGCCCCCAGGTCAAACGCTGGAGCATTGGTCCAAAAGCAGCAAAATCTTCTCCCTGTGACAGCGCCAGGACTCGAGGGAATGGCTGGAGCTGTCCCAGGGAAGGTTTATGTTGGATATCAGGGAAAGGCTCTTCCCCCAGAGGGTGCTGGCACTGCCCAGGCTCCCCAGGAAATGGGCACAGCCCCAAGGCTGCCAGAGCTCCAGGAGAGTTTGAACCACGCTCCAGGGATGCCCAGGGTGGGATTGTTGGGGTGTCTGTGCAGGGCCAGGACTCGATGATCTTTGTGGGTCCCGTCCAACTTGGGATATTTTATGGTTCTATTAAATGTTTCTTTTCCAAAACGATTTTAACATACACCCTTAGTTGAATGTATTGAAGCAAAATATTAATTAATATATGTTGCTAGAACAAAATGTTTGGTTTCTCCAACCAGACAACTGAATCAGAACAGGAAAATCAGAGAAGCTTATACAAAATATAAGGGAAAACTAACCAGAGCACAAAAATCTGTTCTTGGCAGACCTAAGATTCAATAGTAGCAAGTGAAAAACAAGGAAAGTTTCCATCATGCTTCGACAGAATGTGGGAATTGTCAACAGTTAATGCCAAGAGGTCACAATGTTCAATGTCTTTTTTGCTTCAGCCTTCACTAAAATAATTATCCTTGGTCAGATACACTGATAAAACTTGCACAAAGCAAAAAGGCCAAGCTAGAATAGGCAAGAGGTACCAAAACCAGACATAAAACACAGGTGGGTGTGATGCCTAGAGAGGCTGCCTGGAACAGATGCCAGACAGTGTTAAAGGAATAAAGTAGATATTTATTAAAAAGGCCTTCAAAGGATACACTTTGGGAAGTCTAAGAGCCTGGCTGTGGCTCTACCCAAGATACCTGGACATACATTTTCATATTTTTGTAAGTTTTGCTCCATTTACATGTTGGGGTTAATTGTCCAATTAGAGCTTCAGGTGATGAAGTCCCATCCTCCCAGATTGCTCTCCTCAATTCACTGGTGTTTATATTTTCTGGGCCTGAAGCTGCAATGGTGTCCTTGGTCCTCCTACTGGAAAAGGATTGTTTTGTCTAACCAAACTGTGAGGAGATCTTGCTAACACTTTATAGGAAGTTTAGAGTTACACACTAAGGCAGTACAGAATCTGAAAGACATGAAAGCTAAAACTTAAGGCATCGGGTGTGATGGGAAGTATTAAAAGCTCTCATATAACTTTATATTGTTTAATTACCTTTATGGAGAGAACTGGTTTTAGTAACTCCCAATCAGGTCGCGATTCTTCTATAGAATGGAAACCTGAATGAATAAAATGTCCAAACCCCAAAAAAACACACAAACAAACAAAAAAACCCACAGCACAAACAAAAAACCCCACTCACAAACCCCAAAACATATTGACTATCTTCTTAAAACCCTCTAAGTTCAGTACTAAGGAATCATCATCATCCTCAGGATAAACATAGATACAGAGGAAATCAGGAATTTAGGAGCTGACATGAACCTATTCAATAATAAGAAATGTTTCAGACCACTCTATTTTCCTTTCAAGGTACAGTAATAATTTTAAGGTGGAAAGCTGTTGCTATCAAATCTTTACTTTTACGAACACTTTATTTTTACCTTTATGATAACACTTTTTGTGTAATTGTATATAAAATCCTTGTGGTAAGATGTGAAAGCATTAGCAGAGTGTCCAGAGGATGCAAGTTCTCTATAGAGAGTTCAGAAAGAGCTGAAAAACTGTCCTCAGGTTGTTAAAGGTTCAGACAGAGCCACATGGCGCTGAAACTCTCTTGAGTTTGGTGCTATTATGTGTACTCTAACCCTGATTATTAAAATATTGTGATTTTAGGGTGGTAGACAAACTAAAATTTTGTAGTACTGGAGAGGATAAGTAAAATTCTGAGTATTATTAATAAAGATAGGAACCATGGTGCTATTTATTACAAACAAGTGCAGCTTTCTGTATTTAGACAGTGGTGATCAGCTTTATAAACGCAAAATAAGGAAAACTGGTTCAACAGCAAATCCACTGAAAAGAGATTTATTGAACTTCGAAGAGAAAACTATAAAAGGAAACTCAAAGTAAAACAAAAAAATCACATTTCTGGAGAAGGAAAAACCTTACCCTGGGCTGCAAAATGCTAATATTTTACGTATATGTAATATACTAATTGTGACATACTGATATACTTGGATTTTGTTTCCCAGAGAAGCTGCAGCTGCCCCAACCCCGGAAGCGTCCAAGGCGAGGTTGGGAGGGATTTGGAGCAACCTGGGATAGTGGGAGGTGTCCCTGCTCATGGAGAGGGTTGGAACTGAATGGGCTTTAACGTCCCTTCCAACCCAAAATGTTCTGTGATTCCCTGATTTGAACACCACTCCTGAAACCAGGACAAGATCAAAGGGAAAAAAATGAAGAAGCTGCAGTGATTGAGCCTAGAGAAAACAACAGCAGGTGAGGCTGTGGCCAGGCTCTTCAGACACACCAGAGGAAACTACAAAGGCAAAAAATTTATTTTCAATATACGCAGAGATAAGACAAGCTACTAAGAATAACTTCCAGCTAGCATATCCCTGAGGATAAGAGATAAACTAAATTATCATTTAAGATCCCTATGCATTTTTTATTTTTTATTTCTATTACAAGATCTCTTTGAATTTGAATTTGTATTTCTGCCTCCTAGAACAGGGCAAAAGTTTTTGTGGCTGTGGGGGTTTGTTTGTTTGTTTGTTTGTTTGCCTGCTTGTTTGTTTGTTTGTGGTTTTGAGAGGGATTTTGAACACTTATGTAATTTTTTTCATGATTCTGAGGATCACTTTAGACAGAATATTTTCATATATATATATATGTATGTATAACATAAAATGAACACTGCACTACTCTGCTGCTCTTTTACGAGCTCACATTGCTTCTTCCAATTATGAGAGAAATTATTGTTGTAACTCCTTTGGACCTAACCATTAGCCTGTTACTTTGGACATTCTTTCACTTTCCTACTTATTAAATTGTGGTGCTTTTCCCCAGGGCTTGCAATAAATCCACAAATGCCAGCAATTTGACACGGGCATGTATTGTTAGAGCAGCAGAAAAGCCAGGGCAGTTACACAACCAGCACATTTCACCCCACAGGCATCGTGGGGCACAAATAATGGCTATTTTATTCTTAGCCTTGTAGAAACCAGATTGCAGATGTTTTACTTGCAGTTTTGCATGTTTGTTCCCATGGGCCAAGGCATTTAGAAATCTGGCGCGTTCATGTCGGTGTGATATTTCTCCCAGGCTCCTCAGGAAATCTGACATCATGTTTTGTGACATATCTTGCAGATAGCATTTTCTTTTCAATTGCTCACCCAAATGTTCCCTGTCTGTTGTACACAATACAAATTAATATCACAAGCTGCTGCTATACTCTGCTGCTAAAATGTAATTTGTTCTTTGTATTTCTCCTGTGAAAAGCTGCTGACGTTCATTTCTAATGCTCAAATTAGAGAAGAAACTCAGAAATGAGATTTGCAATTAGGCAAAGAATTTGATAAACATCAAAGAATTCATGACTGCTGCTTTTTAAAACCGAAGATCAAAATATATTCCAGAATGCATATGGGTTTGACTAGCCATTTATGCAGTGAATAAAGAGCAAGAGAAATGTCTGACTTTGGAAGAGTTCCAATTAAAAAAAAATTATGATAAATGTGTAAAATTTTAATTATGTGGCAAATATTGCCTAATGTCATCATCATGAAAAGAATGGATAGAAGATACATCCACTTCAACTAAAAAAAAAAAAACCCAAGCATACAAAACAAAATAATTTTCATCATTTGAAGGCAAGTAAGTAACTGAAATTTTGAGAGAAATGTAGACTAAAAAAAGTTAATTATATCTTACAAAATTACTGTGAGTCAAGAGGAACACTTTGTTTAGCTGAAACCGAAGAAGCCTTAACCAGATTTGCATATTTGGAATTGTTCTGGTGCTTTTTATTTTAGCCATGGCAAGGGGATCTTTTCGAGAATTCTCCACCCTCTATCATCTGACATCAAATGAGAAAGTAAATGCATGAAACATATATTTGTTCAGCCGGTGACAAAACTATGTCAGTTGGCCCCACATCAATAAGAACCTTGGGCTTGCAAAACACACTAAGAGAACTGAGCACAATTCATTATTATCTAATTCATTACTTCTCCTGACTTTTGCTGGCAAAGGAGTTCTAGCAGGCCATTTGAAGCCTGTGAGGTTTTGAGGAGTAATTACTGGAAGCTCTGCTTCCCTATTTTGTAGTGTCTTGGATTGCAATGTAAGATGCAACCAAATGTATTCTACTGCCATCTGTTAAAACCAGTATTTCTTTATCTCTTCCACAACCCATCCTCCCTCCAGGGGATATCTGCTGTTAATGGGCCATTAACGCTCATTGCATGACTGATAAAATTACATAATCCCATTGAGGATGATGTAATTCAGCAGAAGGAGCCGAGGAGTCCTACCAGGATATAATCTGAGATTCAGAACCCCAGGACAGCCTGTTTGCACTGGATTCCCAGAGGAAGACCGGACCCATCTCACCACCACTACGCCTTTAGAGAAAAACTCCACCCTTCTACAGGATCATCTCTGCTCCAACAGAACCACATCTGTCACTCCAGGAGGACTTAATTGGACTGCTACCAACACCCTGACCAACAGGGTGTCAGGTTGTGTTCTGACTCTGTCAGTGTTTTGTTGTTTGTTTGCCTTTTTGTACTTCTACATTTTTATTTTTGATATTCCTAGTAAAGAACCATTATTCCCATTCCCATATCTTTGCTTGAAAGCCTCTTAATTTCAAAATTATAATAATTTGGAGGATTTACATTCTCCATTCCAAGGGAAGCTCCAGCTTTCCCTGGCAGACACCTGTCTTTCCAAACTGGGACATGTAGTCATGCACTTTCTCCACAGGGAACCTTCCAGGGATACGAAGCTCCAGCTCCAAATTTGCCAGGGAGAGATGTGAGCTGTAGTGCCATTAAACATCTTTTTGCTCAGATACTAGTAAGAGGGTGGGCAAGTCCTGTATGTATTTTAAGATGAGAAAGGGCTGTGTCCAGTGACCATCTGGCCTCTCCAGGCACTCCCAAGCAACTGGAGCTGTGATGGAGAGCTTCAGGCTCATGATTCCGAGTGGCATCATTCAGGGATTTGCAAAGGAATACATTTTGGTCCCAGAGTGCCACATATCCCATCCAATTAACCTTGCGTGGATCTGGGACTGCATCACATAAAGCTCTGTGCTGCCTGCAGCCTCCATCCCCTGCAGGGTCCTGTCCAGCCTCACAGCTCAGCAGTCAGAGGGAGCTGTGCATTTTCTTCTTCAACTGAATTAAGCAATAAATTTATCTTCAACCCAGGGGCCTCAGTTTGGCTTCAAGCAGGAACATGCTCCCAGGTCTCTGATATATCCCTTATAACATTAAGTATTTACTAAACTCAATCAAGGCCTAGATTTGCTGATCAAGTCAGCTTCAGATGTTTCTCACGGGCATCAGGAGACTCCAACATAAGTCCCTTTGCCAACTAATATTTAATTAGTTCTAGCTGAAAGGGGAAAGACCAAGAGATCCCCATTTCATAGCAATGTGCATCCCATGGGCTAAGGTGCAGACCCAGCAGGTAGGAGGCATTAGCACAAGTTTTCATACTTTTTCTCAGCTACAGGAGCTAAAAACAAACCAAACTTTACACCAGCTTCGGGATTTCAAGGGCTGCCTCTGCAACAAAATCTTGAAAGTTGACAGCGCAGGAAATTTTACTGACTTTTTAGTACAAGCCCTTTGTAGCAGTTTGACACCTGCCACCTTCTCCCTCAGCAGTGCCAGCAGCAGCAGCAGCTCAGGCACTTAACTCAGATTTGTGGAATCTGTCAGACAATTGGAGGCCTAATGGGCAGTGCTGTGTTCAACTCTGCTTTGTCAATCTCTGAGAACACGCTTGTCCTCAAATACTTTTCCCTTGGGAGAGCTCAGCAGTTCTTGTTACCAGCTCATGGCAGCAAAGAGAAGGCTGCAAGTTCCCTTAAACAAGGAAATAATGGTAAAAAGCTTCATTTCTCCCACTTATTTCCTGAGACACACTAACCTGGGCATTGTGCTGAATGGATCAGCCTTACAACCCTTCTTGGGCTCCCAGTCCCACTGCACAGAGACATGGAATGGGCATCCTGCTTCCATGAATTTATATTCCCAGTAGGAAAGAGACAAAGATGGTTTTGTTATGATATAGTACCCACAGAAGCCAAACACAGCACCACTAGAAAAAGCAGGAGTGATACTCACTGGTACCTTTGTGGGCTTGATATTTCTGAGTCTGAGAGATTTTAGCTTGCTAGTAGCTGCTGGTTTTTTCCTAAGGGAAAAATCTCTCAGGAAAGCTTCTTCTTAAAACAATATAGGTAAGCAACCATCTTTCTCAAAACAATCTTTTTCCAGGTGGTGTTTTCGCCTTCTGGTTCTGTTTCTCTAGTTTAACCAATGGGATTAGAGAAGTGTCATTCCTGTTCACCAATAATGATGTCTGTATCAAAACACCTTCTAAAAAGAGAAAGAATTAGACATTAAAACCCTCTATGCCTTCTGAAAACACTTAGAGTCTTTCATCTTTTTCTCGTGTCCATCAGTGACAGTACCTACAGATTTTTTTTCCAGCAAAAATATGTGTGTGACCAGAATATTGATCTGAATATGCAGGACAAGGAATGGAAGTGCCAGAACAGGAGAAAGATGGAGAAAGATCATTTACAAAAGCACATAGTGACAGGACAAGCGTTCACACTGCCAGGGGGCAGGGTTAGATGGGATATTGGGAAGGAATTCCTCCCTTTGAGGGCAGTGAGGCCCTGGCACAGGGTGCCCAGAGAAGCTGTGGCTGTCCCTGGATCCCTGGAAGTGTCCAAGGCCAGGTTGGATGAGGCTTGGATCAACCTGGGCTGGCGGAAGGTGCCCCATGGCAGGGATGTGGATTGGATGTTTTTTCAGTTCCCTTCCAACTCAGTCCATTCTGTGATTCTATGACTTTGTATCTTTATTAAAATGCAATAGAGAACAGTCACTTTTCCAAGATCCTGGATGTCCAGCAATCCTTGATGAATCGCTGTCTTCCTCCACTGCAGGGCAAGATGTGACACAGAGAAGTGACAACCTGCAATTAGAAATGGGCAGAGTGGGAGACAAGAGGGGTGGGAGGTGGGAAGTACAAACTTGTTACAGGAGGCAACAGCCAGAATCTGGTGAATGGTCCCAACTGCACAGACAATAAGACAAATTAGTAAGATTGATGCTTAAGTTCTCTTCCTGCTCACACACCATGGTAGAACTCAATAATCATAGAATCACAGAATCATTAAAGTGGGAAAACTTTCTAAGATCATCCAGTCCGACCCTTAACCCAGCACAGCCAAGGCCACCACTGACCATGTCCCTAAGAGCCACATCCACATGGCTTTAAATCCCCCTGGGCATGGGGACTCCATCACTGCCCTGTGCCAGGGCTGGACAACGTTTTTCATACAGAAATTTTCCCCAACACCCAATGTAGGTATCCCCTGGTGCAACTTGGAAATATGCACGTCCTTTGGAGTACACAGAGACTGAACTACCGTTGATTTATTCATTTTGGGATTGTAAGGATACAAAGGAAAAAAATTTACAAGGAAGCAGATGGATTTTTATAATTTTTTAAGTTGTTCGTAACAATTTCACAGCTGGTAGCTGCAAGTGGTGACTTTGTAACTATTACAAATGACTCACAAGCACAGGAAAAGCACAGTTTCTAGAAGGGAGATTGCAACATGGTCAGCAGTACTTGTGAAGAAACTCTATAATAAAAAACAGACTAGCTGGTCAATTTATCACTAAATAAATCCTTTTTCCACAAAAGAGTCCTTGTCAAGCTATATGACCAAAATATTCAATTACCTTCCAGAGTAAATATAAGCCACTTAACAAGACTCTTTCCCAGAAATAAAAGAAAGAGAAAATAGAACTGAATAGAAAATTGTGCCCCAGCCATTTCAACCTGAGTCTCCCAGACTCTTTTATAGTGCTTTTCTGAGCTCATTTCACTGCAATTCTAATCTTCTATTTTGTTAAATATAAATGAGCTTCTAATAACGAGAGCAACATGGAAATTGCAGATGCTCAGAACTTGTGCATGATTCATCCACTTGGAAATACCAAGGCTGGTTTCACTCCCACTTGCAAATCAAATGTCTTCTCCAGAGCCCAAATGAACCGAGGTGCCCCACAGTGGCCAAGGCCCCCATTCCCTTCCCAGCAGACATGACTTTGAGTCAGAAAATATCATCAGAGATGAAATATTGTTGATTTTCCCAGTGTTTCCAGGAGAAGAAACATGGTGCCGGCACGTGTTGTGAGCTGGAAAGTGCATTTTGGGGCAGAAGGTTCTGGGGATATAGGAAGAGTTTTTTGGTTGGTTAGGAGTAAAATTTTGGGATAACACTGATGGGAAAGTCAGCATTTCAAAGAACTTCCCAGAAAAACTAATCAAAGAATCACAGAATGGTTTGGGCTGGAAGGGACCTCAAAGCTCATCCAGATCCTCTCCCCTGCCATGGGCAGGGGCACCTTCTACTAACCCAGGGTGCTCCAAGCCCCATCCAACCTGGCCTTGGACACTTCCAGGGATCCAGAAGAAGCCACAGCTGCTCTGGGCACCCTGTGCCAGGGCCTCCCCACCCTCACAGTCAGGAACTTGTTCCCAATATCCCATCTAACCCTGCCCTCCTTCATCTTAAGATTGATGAGTTGCTTTCCCTCACCCCTCTTTGCTGAATTTCATTTTCTGACCATCCTTGCTTGACCACATCCAAGTACTTTAAAAATGACTGATTGCTTCTTGGGCAGTATTTTGCAGTTTTAGGATTCTTTCCTGATCCTATTGTTTGGGTTTGTCATTGAAATCACGTTCACACCGTAGAAAAGCCACTTGAAAGTCTTTAATGAAACACTGATGATAGCCTGAAGTGTGTAAATATATTAGTACCTTTCTGTAAACCCAAAGACCCGACATAGAGACAGAATCGCTTTTCAAAGCCACTTATTTAGAAAAGAAACAGGAGTAGTACTTGAAAATTAATACCTCAATAGAAGATTTTTGATATTTCTCACCTTTAAGTCCTTTAGGTTAAGAAAAACAATCTTTACTATCTGGATCATATCTGAATCTTGGTTTCCCAAGAGTCACAACTGTGAGGTAAATGAATGAAAAAAGATTTTCTGAGAGATTAATTTTTTTAGAGATTTCCAGAGAATTTGCAAAGATGGCGATTCACCCCTAATTTTGACTTTGTGGGTTTATTCTCACAGGAGAGAGGGGAAAAAAAAAAGATGGAAGGAAAGGAATGAATGAACTTGTAAAATATATATCTACATTTTGTCTACTCAAACATTTGTCAGGGATTTGGTTTTGATTGAGTTTCTCTGAGATTCCCTGAGAGATATCCAGGTTTGGACTTTTAAAAGTAAACACAAGACTGAAACTGTTTGTGCAGGAATCCAGTTCTTGGCTGACATTACCAAACATTTTCTTCCTGCAGACACATCAGAATTTCCCCAGAAATATTAAATTTTCAGTCATGGAAATGAACAAATATTCTGGAAACTGATTTGTTTTAACTGTTTGGCTTATCCCCAGTAGGAGCAATGCAATATTGACAGTGTGTCCTCCCCCTGCTCATGGACACAACCAGTGCTATATTTGAGCCAAAAAGGGAAAATATGAGCAGATTCTGTGCTATTTTGGCAAAATTAAAAGCCTTGAAATTACTGTGAGGGAAAGCCTTGTGGTAGAGATATCAGAGTTTCACAAGTAGAACCGCCTAAGCATGCAAGAATTTGGGCTGGGTTCCTCTGTGACCAAGCTATAAGAAAATATTTTAGGTTGGCAGCGCTCTGAGCTGAAAGCTGTGCCTTAGGCTTGAGGTTTCAATTTCTTTCCAAGGGATCTTACTCTGGGAATGACAATGGTGTATCAAAGGTGGGAAAGTAAATCTCCTTGGAGGGCTTTTCCCTCAGCTGATATCTAAGAAATCTCGTCCTGTTTAGACTGAACACAGAGGACAGTGCTTAACATGTTCTGAGCACGGGGGACAGCTGCAGAATGCTTGACCCATGTTTAGTAGAAATCAATATGCTGGATGAAAATTTCTCTGTGAGAACTAGCTGGATGGAGAATAAAAACAAGCTCAGTCTAGCACAACTTGGCAGATCCAAGGACCCATGCAAGGCCCACTGCTTTCTGCCAGCTGATGGCCTGGCTGTGGGGCAGTTTCAGGGATATATTTGTGAAGGTGTGGTGGCTTCATCCCACCCTTAAAATGCTCCAGTTCTGGGTACCACATGGAGGTTCCTCACTCCTCAGCACTGGTGAGAC
>VYZR01073207.1:79890-90003 GCA_013400675.1 Oxylabes madagascariensis | reverse complement strand
CGCTGCCGCGACACGGGGGTGGCGGGAGCGCCCGTGTTCCCGGCGCGCTCGGCGGGGCCGCTCCGGCACACCGGGGTACGTGCCGTGCCGCGCCTCGCTGTGCTGCCCGGCGCCTTCCCTCAAACTCGGGCGGGGAACTCTGGCTCCGGCGGCGCGCTCCGCCTCTGCCTCCCGTGTTTGTCCCTCCGGTGTGCGGAGTCTGAAGTGGAGCTACACTGCCCGCATTTTTTCGCGTGCTTCCCGTTGGGGTCTTGCCAAGTGCGCGTCTGGTTTAATTTGGGTGAACTACGTTTTTCTTCTCCTGAAGTGGTTACTGAGCACATGTAGGATGCATCAGTGATTTTTGGTAGAGCAGGGCACTATGCTGTGTAAACCTGTGCATTTCCGTCCAGAAAAATGATGTCATAAATATACCTCTGTTATGGCTGCACTTTGTACGTGCCCATCATCTGGTTACCTCCCCCCACCCCCCAAACAAAATTCCATTGCTGTTACAAGAAAGTATTTGTTAGCCATATACCATATTGGTATGTTGTATTATTCAGGATACTGTCAGAGAAGATAGCAGACAACCTTTTAAAATTTAGTCCTTAGAGTCATAGAATATCCCAAGTAGAAAGGAGCCTGCAAGCATCACTGAAGGACAACTCTTTGGAGTCTATTCTGGTTTTCTTTGGTTGGTTGGGGTTTTTTGTACTTCACAAGCATTTCTTGGGATAATTTTGCATATTAAGTACTTTATGTTTGCAAAATAGAAAAAAAAATTGTAGCGTTATGTACATTTTAAGAATGTACAGGTATTCATTAGTTGTAAAGTTGTAAGTCACGACATGTCATGCCTTCTTTTGTTTTTTTTAAGTGTGGGAATGTCTATCACTTTGTGGATACATAGCCAGTGTTTTTTGTAAACATACTAGGCAGCTAGCTCCAGCCAGGGCCAAAAGTTGTGCCTTCCCTCCTAGCCTCTGCTATAGTTCCATTGCATCCCAGAACATACAGGAATGTAAAGAATTTTGCCATCCCTTACAAAAATCAAGGAAGGTCTCTTTACTTGGGTGATGTAAAGTGAGGTGCGCCATAAAAATATATTAGTGTTACATAATAGACTATGAAACTGATATGCTAAAGTTAAAAAGTTTCTAAATGATCTCAAGATGCCAGGAACTGTGACTGAAATGCTGTATTATCTGGTATTATTCTTAGTTGCAGTAGGAATAACTGAATAGCTCTCGTCAGCGATTACAGTATTGATTTTTAAGCTTATATCATAACTTTTCAGGTAAACATATCAGAAAGTTTGAGTTTTTTAGTGGCCTGTAACAGAGATGGTGTGTGAACTTATTCTTGGTACTTAATAATACACTTCATTTTCTTCTTGGTACTTAGTATTTTGCGTTGTTGCAAAAGTAAGTGTAATTCTTTGTTACTGTTTACTTGGAAGACCTCCACGTAAAATGTTTCAGGTTTGCGGTGCAGTGAATTTTTATGCTCTCTCTACCTCTAGCGTTTCCTTCCACTGGTGTAAAGTCTTGATCAGTTAAGGGGAAATCCAAACTGCACTTAGGGCACTTGACACCTCCTTATGTACCTTGAGGCCCCGAGCAGCCCTTTTTTGCATTGCATGCTTTATGACTTGCTCTCTGCCTCAGAGAGCTGGCAACCTAGACCAGAGGGAGGTGTAAGGATTTTGTTCAAAACCACATTGGGAACCTTTGTCAAAGCCAGAGGTTAAATTAGTTGCAGTTGTTGCTTCTATTCCTGGAAAATGGTCAAATGGTTAATAGTCTAGATCACGATTTTCTTGTTTTCCAGTCTTGCATCTTAAGTGCAAGATCACAGCATACAGGAAAACAGTTTTTCACAGTCCCTGAGTGAATACAGAATCTGTGCCTAAGTTAGAATTTCTAACAAATTGGATTTTTTTAATAGCTTTGAATTATATATTAAATAACTTTTAATCATTGTTAGATCATGATTTATTAATACATTCTATGTAACCGTCTGAAAAGGGATGAAAAGACACTTTCTGGTGTGAGATTCAGTGCTGTATGTTACAGATACCCACAGTGAAGAAGCTTTCAGGCTTATACACAACAGTGTGTGATACGTTTGTGATCAAATAAAGTCTAAAGTGTATATATTAGATGTCTTCATCCCATACTGGGCACATTCTGAGAACATAGCATAGTAGCATACTGTATCCCAGTGATTTTTCTATCTGGAGAACGTTCTTTATGATCTTGTTGAAGTTACAGTTTAAGGTTCTACAGTAATACAAAGATGTCATCTCTGGACATGTCTCACTGTTACATAGGTAAACAGACGGGGGGAGGTTAAAATTATAAATAGAACTATCCACTTTATGCATAGTAGAAAATGTTGGTGGTTTTGCAAAGAATGTGGTACTTAAAAATGAATTTAATCTGCCTAGCTGCTCTCTCATCTTGGTTGTTACATTAATGCTTGCATTTCAGTTTGGGCAGGCAGACTGATTTAATATGAAACTCATCCTCCATCAAATCAGACTGTCTTTCTGCTTGAGGACAAAGCTTAAGCAGACTTTCTGGAGATTTTTTTCTTGTATTTATATTTCAAGAGAATTATCAAAAAAAGGATGCTAGCTTCCCCTTCCTAGCTAAATATTTTAATCAGTTTCTTTCACCTTTGCACTGACATAATATGACATTAGCTGTCAGAAGTTGTTCGGAGTCACTAATTTTCCCAAGACTAAGGGACACTTCCTCATTGCTTCTGTATGCACTGAGTGAATGGATGAGATTTTTAGTTGATGAATCGGCCCATTTCTTTATCCAAAATGCTGAAGTTCAATACCAGAAATGTAAACACGCAAAGTATTAAGAGAAAAGTCTGCAGTGTAGTAGGTGACATATTTCTGTTGCTGTATGTGGCTGAAGCCAGCTAAGCTGGTCTTAGGCAGTGTCTCTAGGTTTACTTATATTTTTTAGGCTTCGTAACTGTCACCTCAGGAAATACATTTCTTCTGAATTGATGGTAATGAAAAGCCTTTTAAAGGAAATGTGTAAAGGATTATTTTCAAAATTCTTTCACATAAGTGCTTTTGATAATGAATTGTAGCTGTGATTCCATTAGAAATGGAAGTAATTGTCTCTCCCTCGGCTAACTAGAATTTAAGTTTTTGATGTGAATTGAAATACAGTGATTTAAAGAAGAAAAGTACTTAGTGGTGACTTAAAGCCATTCATTCCCTGAAGGAAAAAATAATGCCTCTTAGCACAAACAAGAAGTCTGTGAGGCCACTTCACAGGTGTGTTGTGTCATGTAGAGACAGTGCAGACATGCTGCTGTGTGCTGGGGATGAGCAGATCCTGCAGCCAGATGTGACCTCTGTGGTCATTACGACTCAATAATACAGTGGATTGGCTTTGCTGAAAGAGTAAGCATATGCCACTTTGCTCAGCTGTATCTAATTTTTCTCTTCCCAACATCTCATGTAAATACCTCTGTGTGGGAATTCTGTAAGACTAGCATTTTTACCCAACTTGTTAGTAATATGGCCAAGTCTTATATGCAAATTACATTTAGGGATATTGCTTTATTTCGGTATATGTTCATGAGTTCAGCAATATGGAGAATTTTATCAAGTGTCTTACTAAGTGGGAAAAAAGGTATCTTGTTTATATATGCAATATTTAGAGCTCTTAAAGTATTCCATATATATTTCTCAGAATAAGTGTTATTTCTGTTCTTGTCAACCTGAAGGTTTGTACTAGTCTCATATCTTATATTGGTGTATCCATTCTAAACGTAACCAAATTTTTTACCACTCATAGATAAATTAGATATTGATAGATTTCATGCATGCACACATAACTGTGTTTTTTTTGCTTTGACCTCTAAACCCTGGGAGGTTGCAAAAAAATTTAAATACACCTGGGGCAGATCAGCACCTGGAAAGAAATGTTGTTTAAAGGAGAAAATAAAGATAAGGGATTGCTGGATTGCTTATTAAGGAAATGCGTAGTGCTTTCTAGAAACATACAGGAAAAGTTTCATCTTTCTCTCATCTCATCCAAAAATGAGATTGATAGAATTTCTGTTCAGAAACATTGGTTTCTGTGTTACGTGTCTGGAAATAAGTTCAGCCAAGGATGATGTGGTTTTACAAGAGTCTGTGTTAATGGAAATATGTAGAGTGTGGCAGGGGATGGTGTGGGATATGCCCATGCAGATTCCAAAGGGCTGCAGTCTTGGATTAGCCAGTTACTTTTTTCAGTACCTTGAAAGAAGTTAAGGTCTCCATGTGCATAAGAACATTTTGTGTATGTGTAACCTAAGTTTTTGATTGAACTGATCATTTTGCCAGTAAAACTCAATTTATGAACTCTAAAAGTAGTCTTTGTCCTCATTGACGTTTCTTTGTAAACAGGAAAAAAGAGTAACTTTTTTTTTAAAAAAAGAAAATGCTCAAATTAATATAAGGACAGATACTGTAGCACTGAAATCAGATGATTCATAGCAGACCATACAGATAAAACTGTTGACACAATTACGAAAGCACTAACTCCAAATAAACTGGATTTCCTTTCTTGCTATTTTTTTTCCCAGGTGATAAAAATTACTTAAGTTGCATTGCAAAATGTTTTGATTTGAATGGCTCCTGATTCCACCTGACAGGAGACCTTGCAGGCATTGAATTTACCATGTTGCATCATAGATGCAAAACTAATTTGATTTTATTTTTTAACCACCAATTTACTGAACAATACATTACTTTTGTATCACTAGTATTTTTCTAACATCTATTAACTTCTTGAATTCTTGTACCTGCTATTATTACTTGCGATAGAGTTTTTTCTTCTTTTTTTTTTAATTTTTTGGACAGCTGGGAATTGCAGGTAAAAGCAGGTAGTACTCTCCAGTTGTATTTTTCAACATTGTTGAACAGAATTTCTTTTTTAGTTGCATGTAATTTACTAAAATGGGAAATTTAATTCCATGTTCTATTTTAGGTACTTTCAGCTTTTATGTGGAAAATCTTAGCAAGTATATTATTGTTTTTTAATAAGAAGTGGCACGTGATGGTATTTTTTGCATTCGGCTAGAGGAAAAACTCTAGCTGCTTTCTTTCAGAAAAATTTGTGTGTCCCTTTCAGGAGGCCTTTGAGGCAGATAATCTTCATTCAGTATGTTTTCTGTTAGTCATGTCAAAGTTTATTGTATTTTGGCAAAGTTAATAACCTTTGAATTAAGTTTAAGCATTAATATAGAGAATGGATAGATTTTTGCACTTAAAAGTATCAGAGATGTTGTGCTGAATGTGTTTTAGCACAATCTGGAATGAGCAGAGCTTTATTTCCAGTCTCAGTAAGCAGATGCTTCAGACCTGGGCTGAGACCAAGAACTTGGGCACAGTGTTTTCAGCTCCAGTCTGATTTTTGTAATCTATGTAGGAGAATTGGCAACTCCACTTATTTTTTGCACCTAATAAGCAAAGTGTAAAAGTGTGTGAAAATAGAGAAGTGTTGGAATTTTGGAGCTGGAGTCAAGCCTTGTGGAGAAAGGACCTTTTCCAGTGTCAGGATATGGAGTGTGAGACCAAGAATTGTCACAACCCATCCTGACATTGAGAACTGTGGTGTTTCATTCTTAGTTGACAGTAAGTAAAATTATGTGTGACAAGGTGGGGTGAAGGATACAATTGGTTGTCCTGTACTTGCCATATCTATTAGGGTATATTAATTAGAGAATGATTTGGTCCATTCATTTGTCTTGGCGTATTTATTCTGATCTCTGAGTGAATTGGGACAGTGTACTGATAGAAGCTATGTCTGTAGGATTTGTGCTTCCTTATTTCCAGAGCTCAGAATGGTATGCACTGATGAAAGTTGGGGAGATGTCCTGTAGCTCTTTTCTGGGTGGCATTTGTTTTACGATTCCTATACAGTACAATTCAATAATCACTTAAATGTCATTTTCATAGGCAGTCAGACTTTTATATATCCCAGATGGTCATTAAAAAGAAGTCTGATTTGCAACTGCAAATGTATCTTATTGAGGCAATGCGCAAAGAGGTAAAAGAAAGAGGGAAAATCTGAAAAATAGAGTTCTAAATGTGCTAAACCCCCTGCATGTTTAATTCCTAATCTGTCCTGAATTTTTCATTGCACAGGTGAAAAAAATACTGCATCTCTGAGATGCTGTAAAACTAAATGAAATGCAATTGCATATATTATGAAGATTGCTGCAGAAAACTGTGTTTTAAAAATGGAATCATACTTCCATCAGGGATTTTGACTAATGAGCAACAGGATAAAATGTATAGACCCACAAAAAGCAGATCAAAGAAAGAACATAGGATGGTGAATGATCTTTGTCGGCTTTATTAACTTGTGTGAGTCTAGTGAAAAAGCTCGTAAGTGCTTTCTGGGACTACACCACAGGAAAACCTACCTATACCAAAGAGCTTCACTAAGGTTGCATGGAAAATGTTGCTTCTAAGACTTCCAAATCTGATGTATTTGCTTTTCAAAATAAAAGCTAATTTTCCTGTGCAACTTGTAAGTACATAACACAGTGCTTAAACTTACTCAGCAGGAATTATATTTTACTTACCTTATTAATATTGAGAAATAAAAGACAAGAGGGCTAACAAAATGTGCAAAGCTTATTACCTGCCTAAATCTTACCTTACCGCAGTGACACAATTTTATCTGTATTCTAGAAAAACTGTTGTCTTAAACACTTTTATAAGCTTTGAAGAAAATAATGTCCATCTGAAATACTGAACGATATTCAAAGACTACAGATAGAACAAAAACCAACATAAAATGAAGTCAATAGTGTTTGAAAAGAAACACTGGCTTATGAATTTTGCTTTCATTTTGCTCATAACTGTATGTTTTATTTTGTATTTTAATGGAACATAAAGGATAAAGGAATGATGAACAGGAAGGAGAAATTGAATGTGTCTAGTAATTTGTAATATTCTCTGAAAATACTTGTCATGTTTGCTAAAAAATCCATTAGTTTTTCCTGTAAAAGCCAGATGAAATATGAACTTATTCAGTGTGTAGGAAAAGGCTCAAAGATAGTAGCAGTTTATTACAACCTTACTGCAGACATAGCAATCCCAACACTCAATTTAGGATTTTGTCATTGACACTGATGCAGTTTTGGACTTGAGTGTAGTTCATCAATTATTTTGGAAACTTACAAGCTGTTTGGCTGCATCCTATAGTATGGTTCACTGTCCTTGCATTCAAAAGAATTTACAAAACTTAGAGGAGGAATAGTAGTAGGGTCCTGGATAGTTTTTTTTTGGTTTTGTTTTTTTTTTTTTTGAGCTCGTGATTCAAGAAGCAATCCTCCAGAGCCTTCTGAGCAGATGCGCAGTAACCCCATGAGGGTGGGAGGGAGGTGTGTGGGTTTAGGGTAGTGAGAACTTGTCTATGTTGAAGGAATATTGATGGTCCTCAGAGAATGTCTCTCGCATTCTGGGTCAGAATTGGCTCCTTATACTACTTCTTTTCCTCAAGTTATTTCACCTGTCTATTATTTTATTTAGATAAGTAATGACATTTCAGAATTTCCTCAGATGAAAAATCAATTCTTATTCTGAGTCATGGAGCTAGTTATTTAAAAAGCTTGTATGTTTTGTCCACACACTCACATTATACTGCCTTATAACTCTGTTTGAAGAAAGCAAGAACATTTCCACAGGAAAACAAATGTTCCTCTTGGCGTACATTGGTTTTGTATGGTTTAGTGTAAACTTGACACCAGGTCAGTTGTCTCTACTAGTATTATGTAATTTCAATTTCAGGGAGGAGGGAGAAAAGTCCGCAAATAGCAGACCCTGAAATGTTGTGAAATTTGCTGAATCAAACGCGGTTGGCTGCCCCAGCGACGCCATCAGCAGAGGGAGCAGCACATGGAGTGTCAGCAGGCAGTCTTGACTTAGGCTGAACCAGGACTTTGGGTGCTGCTGCCAGTGCTGGAGTTGCAACAGTGGGTGAAAAGTCGCCCAGTGAGCTAATGTAGAGTTTGCTTAAGAATCATTAACTAAATCCCTGTTTTCGTGGGAGCTTCAGCTGTAGTCACGTGACGTGGTGCAAACCAAGATCATCACCTATCAGTGCAAACATATGGCAAAGTCAGCCCATGTTGTGACTTATCTCGGGGAGCGCGAGGGGGCTGGGACATTTCAAGCAAAGCCTATTGGTGAGGGAGTTTCTGTGTGAGCCTTCTTAAAGAAGCACTTCCTTTTTACTCGTAATTCTGCGTGGGAATGTATACCAAGCAGTTTCCTCTAAGAGACCCGAAGGTTTATATAGTTCTTCTGCTTCTATGAGAAGAGAAGAGAGGAAATGCTGCTACCACATTTTGTTATGGCTGTAATTGTTGCATTTACCTGTATTGTGGAGAGTTAGTTTTCTGTTTTCTGAGATGCATAACTCAGAAAAGGATGTTCTTGAAGATGACTCAAATAGAAGTGATGTTGCTGCCCATGAAAAGGTTCCTTCTGGAATCTTGGTGAGTTTGACAGATTTATTGCTAAATATGGGTATATAATTTCCTACAACAAAGTTAAAATACATAAAAAATTGACCGCCTATATTTAATAGTATGTGGATGACTTTAACTAGCCATTCAACAACTTTGTTTCCCGTTTTTGTTCCATAACTGCTCTGTGCAGTACTAGGAGCAATCCTAAACCCCCAATTAAAATCTTTACTTGGGAACAAAGATGTTTTTGTTGAGTAGATCTGATGCTTCAGTGGTCCTGTTTGACGGGGTCATTTTTCCCCCCAGTTTTTTCAGAGTACAAGGTAGAAACTAGTAAAACACTTGCTAAAGATTCTCTGCTTAAGGAAAGCTTCTGCCTCATAAATTTATATGTGTGCAAATATAGGCAAAATGAGATAAATGGAGGTAAACCACTACTCTGCATGTTTTTATTTAGTTCTACCTAATCTCTTGAAACAAATACAACTGCTGTTTACATTATGTGGCATTAGACATATTTTAACCCTCTAAATGTATCTCAAAATAAATGGAATGTATATTCATACATCTACTCTCCTGGAAGCCAAGATCTGCTTCTAAGTAATTTTTTTTTTTTTTCAGTGATAGTTAAAATTTATGCCCTCTAAAGTTGTAGCTCTCTAGAGCAATCTGATACCTTGCCTTTGAGTAACTTGCACGCTCATTTTTCTCCTGTTGAACTAGGCACTTGAAGTAGGCATGTTCATATGGGTGCATTTCTATAAAAGATGATGGCTTTAAGAATCAAAAAAATGCAGTTTACCATTACTAAAGTGGTTCTCCATATGCACAGAAAACACCTGTTGTGGACAGACTTTTGATTCTATCTTGTGCCTCTATATGGATATTACTTAATAACACTAAAAAAAAATGTTAAAGAAAACGTTGGTCTAGTGGCAGCTAAAATAACATCTTTGTTACTGGTACAGAGATATAATTCCTACCCACGAAACCTTCTGCTCAGGTTATGCTAATGTAAGCATTTCCTGTAATGAGTTTTGAAAATTTGNCAACACTACCTAGTTTTGAAAATTTGTCTTGTCTGTCATATCGAGCGTATCAGATACTCTGAGGTGGAGTACTGTTTAACTGTTATTTCTGAGAACCATTGCTGTAATGTGAGGAAGTCAAACAGCATATTCAGGGTTAATTTTAGTTGCACTGATCTGAGTATTTTGTAAGTGGAGGCACAGCATTTTAGTTACTGAACTTCCGAAGTAGATATTTTTTCTTATTTTGTATTTACTTTTGTGCTCTCTCAGAAAAAGAAAGTTAAAAAACCAAAGCAGTTTCAGTTTCTGCTTTTGGCAGTGCAATGGCTTCTTGCCAGAAAAAAAATATTTTCGTGATATTATGTAAAGATTCCTTCCCCCATTCCAATTACAGTTGCACTTATATTACTGGTATTGATATATTCAGCTGTAAGAATTTTTGCAAACTAGGTAGTGTTGCATAAATATTCAAAAATCAGTCTTTCTGGAGCCTCAGAAGTCACAAAAAACATTTCTGCTTTGATACCTCAGGTATTCATTTATAGCTTTTTACTTTGTGAGAAGAGTATGTAGTAGTGAACTGCATTAACCTCAG
>VYZR01073207.1:10603-35944 GCA_013400675.1 Oxylabes madagascariensis | reverse complement strand
AGTCATTTAAACATCATGTAAACACCAGATCACTCGGTTTTACTATCTGCAAAAGCATAATTTTAGAGGATTTTATGCCCCTCCAGGAGTATTTTTTTTCTCCTTTGTCAGGCTGTCCTAACCTACAGTTCTGATATAACACCAGCTAACTCTGGACAATTGGTGAACTGCTCAGGGGGGAGCATTTTGAAATCACTCTATAAATGAAATTACTTTTTTCCCCCATTATAAAATTCTAGTGTATTCCTGTATTTATAAAACACTGGATAAAGAGTGGAGGCAAGCAAAATCAACCTGGAATCTCTTTCAGAGCAGGAGAAGGAGAGTGGGATAAAAAAAGATACCTGTCACGATGTGTCGTGCATGTCAGTGAATTGAAAGGCATCCTCATTTTTGTACTGTGAGAACAATTCTGTGGTTCTTGGTCACCAGTCTACTCAATGTTTTAAGTGGATTTCACAGGATTCAACTCAAAGGATATTTTACTGCTTTTTTTCTTGTATTTTTTTCAATGTCAAAAGCTTGCAAACATCATTCCATCTATTTTTTCCCTTGTCTTACCTTTTATCCCACAGATTTCATTAGAAACTAAAAATTTCATGATCACCAAGTGCTTTGAATATCAATGTGATTTGAGCTTTTAAGTCACTTAAATACTTTAAAATTAATAAATAAGAATCCAGCGTAATAAAGTATTTTAATTACAAGATTAAATATTCTATCTAAAGATTCTATTTTGCATAAAGGGAGTGAAGCAGCCTTTCCTAAAACAGTCTTTTTGTGGATGTCAAAATTTGCTCTACCATGCTCAAGTCTACTGTTGGTAGCCCTGGTATTACACAGCTTTTCTAAAAATAAAAGCACTTCATGAAACCATGATGAGTTCCCAAATGGGACAGACTGTTACCATGGTTTGGCTGTGTCTTTTTTGGTTAATACTCTTTTTTCACTTGGTTTGTTTTTTTTTCTTTCTTCAATTCCCTTCAACTTTTCATACTGTCATAAAGATAAGCTGTGGATTTCAAGGTGGGGACTTGAGTAAATGAGAAGCGTGGAAAAATAGTATCAGGTATATCTCCAAATACATGTACTTCCAGCTGGTATGAAAATGGGGGTTGTGTGAGTTGTGTTGAGAACTCCTCATTCTGCTAACATGTCACTTTGCATTGTAGGAGTGTCCAAAAGGTTGGTTAATTTAAAAAATTGATTTTTTTTTCTCTGTAACAGCTACAGTTTGATATTTGTTTTTTGATAAAATGTAAATGTTGTTGAGTCTTTCTGATATGAGTAGGGCAGGGGGCTTGGTTTTTCTAACTCTGGCTTGTATTTGAAGCTTTTCAGATTGTTTGTGAACCCCATTTAGGGACAGAATATGGGGCCTGTTGTTGCGTACCTGTGTTCTTGGGGTTGCTGGGCACTTTACTGACTCTAGAGCAGACATCTCTTTGCTATCAAACTTGGGCTTGTGCCGCAATATTAATGTGCAGGGGGTAAATAATTAATGCATTAGCCTGTCCTTTTGTTACCTTAGTGGAGAGAAGTGGCCTGAAACTAATGTTTGAGAACAAGTTGTGCTATACTGATGTAAAATTAGCGCAAGCTACATCATTCTTTCTGTGAAAGAGGAACTTCTAAGTGTGCCTGGCTGTGGGCACACGCACACCCCTGTTAAGACTGTGTTGTTGAAGATGCAGATCCTCTTAGCGTTGGAACCCCTCAAAGGCTGAGTCAATGACACCTGTCTGGGAGTAAATCTGGGAGTAAATAAGGAACATTGCAATTCAAAACTTGTTAGTGACTTGGACATTACCCATTTCTATAATGATGTAAAGATCAGCAGTTTAAAGGGTATACATTTCTGGATTTATTTTTTTTTTATTTACTGTACCAAGCATGTTTGTACTTCAAAAGATTGGGCTTTCATTCCCAACAGTATACAAGTGCATGTGAAACCCTGGCTCATGTCTTTTTAACTTTCTGTCATCAGTATATGCCTTCCAAAACCCTTTTTTTTCTTTTCAACTGGAAAAGTTTTAACACTTGTGGCAACTCCATTATGGAACTTCTGAAGCGAACTCTGAATCCATTTATGGTAAACGCAAAAGAGATGAGATTTCATGTTATTATTTCATGCAAGTCTTCTAGAAATGCTGTCATACGAATGAGTTGTTTAAATGACTGTAATGCAAATTCCTAATGGAACATCACAGAGAATTTGAGATGCCTTTTAAAGTGTCATTTTTGCCTGAAAAAATTTTAGTTCCCAGAGTTGAAATTTGCTAAAAAGAAAGGAATTGTTTGGGACTTTCTTACAGTGTTAATTACTTCCAGATGAAAGTTAAAATGTTGGTTTATTTTGAGGGTGGGAAAACTCTCTTCAGTCATTTGTTTCATTTTTATCTTGAAGATGTGGAATACTTGATTGTTAAGCAACCCAATCACTAATAAGGTAGTGTGTTTAAAATGTCAAATCTGTGATCATACCAATACAGTGGTTTTTGTTAAGACTGGACTGTCTTGGGTACAGCAACCCACACTTCAGTGCAATGTTTATTGGTGTTCAGAACAATGTTATCACAATAAAAACAGACTTAAAGTGAAATTTCTCTTACTTTGTGTTTGGTAATTCCTTTATTGTACTGCTGAATGACTAAACACGGGGCTATTAAAATTGTATTTATGTTTAACATAGAATTCAGGTTGGTCTTCTCAGGACTGCAGTACGTTTGCTTTCTTTCATGCTTGATTTACTTTTTTTCTGAGTATTTATACAGCTGATAAAAAATTGCTGTCATCAAGCTTAACTTCTGTGCCAGTACCAATACTGAGTTACAACTATAATGAAAAGCAAACTTGCACTTGGTAATATAAAATATCAGGTAACAGAGGCATGACTTGGGAATATACAAGCTGCCATGAAGAAAATACTGTAACTGCAGTTTGAGCGCTTGTAAATCTGCCCTAATTTGGAGTTTTATCCTATTTCCATCAAAGTTAACTTTTCCCTTTCAAGGCAAAGAGTATTGTCTTCCACTGCAGTTGTTAAATGGTTTGAAGCAAATATTGTGAGGCCGTCTTGGAAAAGGGGCCTCAAGCTTTCAGTAGAAATTGGTTTTCCTGGTCTCTTGCTGCTCTTGGTAAATGCAACCAGCTAGCAGCCTACATAGAAAACCTAACTGTTCAATCACATTATGATGGATCTGCATGGAAAGGTCAGTGATGCCATGCCTTTTGGTCCTCCTGTGGTGTCATTGGTGTTACTGCTGGTGTTTTGTCACCGCCTGTGTTCCTGCCAGGTTTCCCCCATGACTCTGCCGACATGCTGCACTCATTCTTTACACCACGGTCTGCTCACTACCCATCTTTCACACCTGGGTCCCACTGCATCCTTGGTGCTGCAGTGAGTGACTCTGCCAATGCAAGCAACAGTTGGGTGGTGTGTCCTATGTATGCCAAATGTTTGGACCTGTTGCAATAACTTTTCTGAGCTGGCGTTGTTTCTCCTGTGTCCATCTTACTCTACTGCACTCCTACTAGGCTGATCTTGTTCTTGGTGGATGGATTTTTCTGTCTTGGAGCAACTGGCTTCAATGTGTTAAGATCAGAATCACTGTTTCCAGGAACAGGCACTTTCTCTGTGCAGGACACTGTGCCTGGAGTTACGTCTTGCAGTTGGTGCACTGAGGACCTGCAGGCCTGCACCATTGTGGTGGGAGGTACGTGTATGCTCCCACTTGTTGCCAGCTGAGCTCTGGTACCAGTGGTGAGCTGAGCAGGGAGTCAGCTCAGCAGGGTTTTCTGGGCAGGTGTCCCATGTGCTCTGTGTGCTCAGAGCTTCAGAGGTTTCACTCTTGGGCACAGCAATGGTTTGTCAGGGTCTTCTGCCTGGCAGGGGTGGCCACTCCTGTGTAGTGTGTTTCCTAAGCAGTCCCTTGCTGCTTTTCCTCCTTTCACTTGCCTTGAATTAATCAAACCCTCACTGGTGCTTCAGTCCTACCTGAGTGCTGGTGCACCTCGTGTTCTTCCTGGCCATGTCTTTCAGCCAACCTTTCCCTGCCCTCCCTTTTAATTCATCTTCCTACCTTGCTGCTCTCTAATCTTACGTTCCCTACCTCTGATGATACTTCCTGTGTACATGCTGTAGTGTTAACAAGGAACAGCCTGAACTGCTCAGCCTAGAACTGGCTGAAGGGCAGGGCTCAAAGGGTTGTGGTGAAAGGGACTGCTTCTGGCTGCTGATGGGTGACCACTGGTGCTCCTCAAGGCTCAATTCCAGCGCCAGTTCTGTTCATCAGTGGCCTGGATGCAGGGGCCGAATGCACCATTTGCAAGTTTGCTGACGATGCCAAACTGGGAGGTGCTGCTCACTTTGGGGGACAAGGCCTTGCAGAGCGATCTAGATGGACAGGAGCTCTGGGTAGCTCTGCTCTACAATGTTGTCATGGTTTAGGAAGGGTATTCCCCAATTCTGTATTGCCACTGAAATTCTCCAGACCACCATGCTTTCTCACCCCTCCTCCAGCTCCCTCTCTTCCCCTGTGGTGGGCTGGAAATGAGAGCTGGAGGCACACAGAGCTAAAGAGCAGAGGCTGAGACAAGAACAATTTACTAGAAACAGCAATGAAATAAGGAACAGTAACAACAGTGATCGGAACAGCAGAGCATACAATTCACATCCAATTGCTCACCACTGCTGCAAAACTTAACCCTGTCCCAGCCGGAACCAGGACAAATGCAAAGGTCAGTGACTGGTAAAAATTAACAAATAAACGAAAAATCCAAACAACAATCCCCAAAACCACAGTGTTTATGGAATCTTTTGTGTGTAAGGCAGCCAAGTGCACTCCTCACGTGGCATTGGACACTTCCTTTTGCCTGCAAGCCACCCTGGTGGCTTCAAGAGCCAGCATGCTCTTGAACTTCAAGCTGCTTTGATATACCACACAGGGCCATGGTAATGGCTGGATGCCCACTCTCTGTCACTGGGAAACACAGCCCATGCCAGCAGGATGGAGGGAGGGGAATGCAGCCCCAGAGTGGTCTGTGCAGCTGCTCAGCACTACCGGGCATGGACAGCCCTTGCTCTGTCTGCTTGTGGAGCAGGCACAGACTCGCTGCAGCAGTGGCAGGCTCAGCCCTGCAGATGCCAGACCCTGACCCTGTGGGCTCTGCCCCTGCCATGCTGGGGGAGTGGAGGGGCCATCTCAGGATCCCCAAGCCTGTCTATGCTTAAGAGGCAGTTGGACAATGCCCTTGACAACATGCTTTCGCTTTTGTCCAGCCCTGAATTGGTCAGGCACTTGGAGTAGGTGATTGTTGTAGGTCCCTTGCAACTGAAATATTATCTTTGCCAGGAATCAGGGCAGTGACTGAGCATCTAAGATGGACAAGAGTTGTGTTGGCAGAACTTCTATGTACTACAAAGCCTATGTAACAGTGCTTGACACTGAATAATCACTTCAAGTATATATGCTAGCTTGACTGAGAAACCAAAAACTGCAGTTCTAAAGGTGGTGAAGAGAGCAAAAATTTTGGCTTACAGTGCTGCTGTATTCTCTGGAAAGCAAAAGAGCATCAAGGCATTACACAAGAGGTAGGCTTTATTTGGACATATCTGCAGTTGTTTTCTGTCACATAATTTCTTCATGTTCCTGGTCATTTTTCTCTCCCCCTTTGAGATTATATGTGCATGTAAATGCGTACAGACGTGCACACCTAAAGCATACTTTGAAATGCACTGTTCTTTTGGCTGAAAAATGTTAGTAAATGTTCCTTTTTTCACAATTCAGACAGCGAAACAAATGCCAAAACCTGCTTATGCAGTAACATGTTACAAGGTGTTGTTTGAAGTCTTCCATATACAAAAAAATTGGCGGAGCTGCTCTTCTGCAGGCCAAGTCTGCAGGGTACATTGCAAAAAGGTTGTGTTGGCTGGAGCACTAGTCTGCCGTGCAATGACATGAGACTGCCCCCAGGTATTCCTGGTAGCTGGATGATTTGAACTCTGTGCCAGTATCCAGAAGCAACCAGCAGCCGACCTGTACCTGCTGAGCAAGTCTCAGTGGAGTGCATATGCCTCCCATCTCCAAGCTGAGACCGTAAATGCATTTCTAGTTTTAGTGAAAAAGACCCATAACCACTACTGGGCTGTAATATAAGGACTTAGCTAATCAGCAAACAATCACTTCCAAATGCATGCTGTATTCTCTGTCAGGAAAGAGTTCAATCCTGATTTGAATCTCCCAATTGCAGTTGGGGAGCCCTTTACCTTGCGTTTCCAGTGCACTTTAAAGCTGCATGGGGTGGTCATGGGCATGTCGTATCAAGTTGCTTTCTTATGCTTTCCACCTACAGCTTGCTCTACTATTTGTAATTTTTCTTGTCAGGCCAGCTGGCTTCACCAAACCGACTAGAGTCCCAGTGACACTGCACAAAGTTGCTGTGACTATCCAGGTGTATACAGAAAGGAAATGTGATAGAATAGCACAGAAAAACCTCATTGCTTTGAGTGTTCTCAAAGTGGACAGTAGAAAAATGTCTTCGCTGTCTCCAGAGGTCCTAATAGCAAAATAATGAGATACAATTTTTTTACACTTTTTGCAGTGAAAATTGGCATTCCTAGTTTGCTGCAGTCTTTCCTGGGGATATGACTGATTTATATGTCACACTGGGGTTTTAGGACACGCTTGCCACGTTTGGCCAGAGCCAAGTCTCCCTGGCTGTCAGCATGCTGGCCGGGCTTCAGATGTTCTGCTGCTAAAGTCCTGCCTCTGGGAACTCACCTGTCTCACAAGTGATGCTGCCCTGGGACCTCCTCTCTTTTGGATATTTGCAGTCCCTGAGGAACCACAGGGCATTGTGCCTGGCTGAGGGACTGTCAGACTCATGTCCGTCTGCACAGCTTCACCTGGTAGGGTTTGGGTTTCTTCCTGTTTTGATGTTGAATTAGAGCACTTGGCCCAACAGATACTGTGTTGTCTAAGAGTCTTGCAATTCTCAAGTACTGCATTACTAAACTAACTGCAAAGCAGATCTAAAAGGTAGCACTGTGATCTATGAAACAGGCACCAGTCCTGTCTTAGAGCTCCCACCTAGTGGATTTTTTTAAGGCTTTCTCAGTTAACAGATGCTTCCTGTTTGAGCTTGAGGCTTCTCCTGGATATGTCAGTCAAATCATAAACCCACAGTAAGACATGCTCCTTTCAGTGCAGGTCTTTCCGTGTGCTGCTGCTGATTCTCACCAAAGATGTAATGCTCTGTCAGCAGGCTCAGGGTATTCTGGAGCAGGGTTCTTGCTCCTTCCTTGGAAGCTAGGCTGGTCTGTGTGGAGCCAACCCCTGTCAGGCCTATGAATGCATTTGTGCCTCAGTCTCTTCCTTCCAGCTGTTGCATTATTAATATTTAATCCAAGCACTGACTAGAGCAGAGACAAACTCAGGTTTCATCCTCCCTTTCCCTGTTGATGGGCTACATCCCTGTGGTCTTCCCAGGTGGGTGAATATTCTACTTTGTAAGCTCCAGGAAAATAACCTCATTTGGAGGAACTGAGCCACCTACCCTGATTACAGCAACTACCAAGGAAGTGCAAATTAAGGGTCAAGTCCCCCTCAACAAGGCAGGAATCTTAGACAGAGGCTCCTTGGGAAAGGTCATAGCTTCACCCACCCACACAGCTAGAGATGAATGGGAAGCTGTCCCTGAAAGGTCTAAAGGTGTCCCCAAAATAAGGTGCGGGGATTGTGCCCTGCTGTGACACAGTTTAGGGAATGCTCTACAGCAGTGTACAAATATCAGTTATGCTGCTTTACGAGGGCTTAAACCCTCCCAGCAGGGGCAGCAGCAGATCCTGGGTCTAAAGGGAAACTTTCTGGTGGAAGATGGCCCTGTCCCATTAGCAGAACTGGGCCTGTGAAGATTTGGGGGTTGGGTTTAGAAATCTCCCGGAGCAGTTAGGTAATAATTAAAAGTTTGATACAACTTTTGCAACTCTTAGCACCAAACTTGCACTGCTGATTCTTAAAAATTTCTCATTTGGAATGAGGTGGAACAAAAAGGTTGTGGTTGCCAGCTAGGTCTCCCTAAGCACTCAGCTCATTTTGTTTGTTTCCATGAGTCATTTTTAGAACAGGCAACAATAATCTTGAGTCACATAGACTGGAGCCAGCTTCTTAGAGAACACAGCTTTCTTGAGGAGAGTGAAAAGTATCCTGAAAGGAAAAGTGCTTCTCTGGCTTTTGTACCTAACAAGAAATTATGTTTTTAGAACAAAAAAAAAAAGCGTACAATTTGCTTGGCTTTTGAAAACACAGAAAACAACCCTTCTTGTCTGTCCCTACCATTCTAAGACCCAGAAAGACATAGGACAGAAAGGACAAAAGAAAGCTAAGCTCCCCTTGAACAAGTGTGTGGTTGCTGACTGCATGATAATGCACAGGTCCAGAAACACGAGCAAGGAAATGAGACGGAGGCAGCTCCTTTGATCAGGCTGTGAAGTGCAAGTTCACTGTACATCTTTGGCTACAAACAGCTGCTCTGTCAGAAACAGCCTTCCTCCTATGAACACAGCCAGCCCTAGCCTCTGCTTATCTCTAACACCCTCATTTCTGGAAATCGGGTGTCAAGAGATCTTCCCAAATCAGGTGCTTTAAAACTCCTCTCACAGTTTCCTTCCTGTGCTCACAACTCCCCCAGTGCAACCCTAGCTGCACTAGGACTGACTCAAGAGGTCCTCTGTGGACAGAAGGGGTTTTCTGCCTGCTTTTATTAAAGCAGTTCAGCTTTCAGGATGTGTTAGTTTGTTGTGGGAAGGCCCCATCTCATCGCCTGGAAACACAGTTAGTAGGGAGTATCTGTTCCAAAACTAAGTAACAAAAGCACAAGTCTTCATCTGATCTCCTCAGATGGGATGGGCTTCAGCTAAATACAATGTGCTGCTTTACAGGGCAGGGAGTCCTTCCCTTACCTAAAAAAATTGTTTGTTCTGAGGCTACAAACAGCTGTTCTGCATTTGTAATAAGGAAAATACATTACAAAAACCACTATGATAAATACAACTCTATGTGGCATGAACAGACTACTAAAAAGATCAGTTGATACAGAGAATGTACAAGTGACAAATATATGTACATGTGAAAAATTAATATACAGTACTGCTCTTGGTTAAACATGGCCAGATTACTTTTCAGCCACAAAAGTGATCAAAATGCTAACTCCTAAGAGCCAAAGCATCATTTTTATTACCTCCACTGAGAAGTGGCTAGTATGCAAAATAAAATACTGCAGCCTCAAATCTGTCTATCTGTTTAAGCTAAGAAAACTGCTTTATCCATTTAAACAGATGCTGAGTGTTAAAACAAACCTCACTCAAAAGCACCAATGCAGGAGGCTGTCACAACGACTCTGGCAGAGAGTTGGTTTGTACATTTGACAAATTGACTAATTACACTATTTTCCATTATCAAACATTTTTTCTCTGATTTGTCTCCTACAATGCACCAAAGACAAAAATTTCCCTTCTAATGCAAGTACTGCTGGACTGCCAGAAACAAACCCTGTAAAATTTTTTTAACTTTTCAAAATGACCATTTTTCTAGCTAAGCAAAGTTGATTCTGATTTTTCTGACCTGTTTTATTAATTTCCAGCAGCAAGCTTTAATCTCAAGAGCATCGTGACTGACCAATCATCTTTTTTACTCCATAAATAGACAGTAACTGTTCTAAATCTTTCAGGAGTAGCAACTGCACCTTGTGTTCACATCTGCCCAGTGGAAAGCTGAGGCAAATTTCTCCCTGTGCTGCTGCTTCCACCTGACTGAGTCACTCACCTTGTCTCCTAGCACTGTGTTTGGCCCTTAAAGGCAAAAAAGAAAACTGATGCAGGTGAATATCATTTTGCTTTGCACCACCATGGTTTGCAATTGCACTGAAAAAATTGATTATGCCAACGCACATTATTAAACAATACAAGGAATAAAAAGCCATCAACCCTATCCACTACAATTTCACTTTCTTGGCTCTGCTTTACTGAAGACATGAAAATAGCTGACCACAACTGTAAACTTGAGCGAAGATGTAAACTTTTGATACACTAGGGACAATTTGAAAAACTAGGGAAAAGATTGTAAAGGCAATTGCATAGGGAACAGCAGGAGCACAGTGCAGAAGTATCTATTGAGAACATACTTGTTTAAACAGTTGTTCTGCTTGTACAGGTAAACAAGAGCTTGGGAAGGAGTTCATTTAGCTACAGAAAAGTGTCTTTTGTAGCTACTTCTCGAAACAAAGGACAAGGAAAATGTTTCCGTATAAACTATAAACCCATCACTGAAATCAAATATATAAACTAAATATATTAAAGCTTTGAATTTTATTACACTTAATTTCTTCTGAATATCTTACCCTTCTCCCCTGTTCAAGGTAAACCTAAACATGAGAAATGGAAGGATAAAGGAGAACTCCACTAAATGTGGAGTACATTTCGTCAGAGTCCGTGTAGGCCAGTTTGCCTCCCGTTACAACAACGTTTACTTCGTCTCCTGCTTTGAGGTGAAGAACAAGGTGGAACGTCCCAGGACCACCACAGGTCTGTTTCCCCGAGTAGGGTTTGTGATACTCCAGCAGTTCCCTCCTGTACCCAGCGGTGTGGAGCTGAGCCACACTCGCGTTGGAGACGGACAGCACTGCTTCTACGTACTCATCCCTCTCCGGGGCCAGCACGGCGGTGATCAGGTACCGCCCTTCAAACGGCGAGGTGAAAATGCCTGCAGGAGAGAGAGACTGGGCTGGCCACAGCTACTCAAAATGGGGACACCACTGCCCTAAGCACAAGGACAGACATAAAGCCACATGCATCACCCACTGCTTCGTACAGGTAACTGCAGCAAGGTCAGCCTGGGCAGGTGACAACTGATTGAAGTTATGAAGGCGAGGGCACATCTAACGCCTCAGTGCTTGAGAAGGAGGCAGCCCTCAGTAAGGGCCCTGGGAGAGGCAATATGAGAACCTCCTCTCCCTCTCCCTCTCTGTCTCCCTCTCCTCTCCTCCAGGCAACCCAGCCATGGTGAAGTGGATTAGTGAGGAACCCTCACCTCCGCTACCTGGGCTCAGCTGGCCTCAGGAGGGCTGAGGAGCACAACCAGCTGTGTGGGCAGGGCAGACATAGAGGTGAGCTGGGCAGTCATGGAAAACCAGCCGTGAAAGCGTGTGCCTGTCCACACCCACAGGAAGCTTTTACCCCCATGTGTCTGTTTAGATGGACTTACTTTATTTGTTCCATGTACCAGCAAGGCCTGAGGTAACATTGAACACTGGTAAGCCATGCTCCTGCCTGTCTAGCATGTCTGTGGGTGCATTCTTTGGCTGTTACCTGTATTGGGGTTATAATAGTCCCCATCATTCACAAGCACTTTGTTGAAGTGAACCACGCCGACATCACTGGAGAAAGGCTTCTGTGTGAGCCCAGCAGAAAATGACACCAGGGAGGGCACAGCAGTAGTGGCAGGTCCTGAAAAGGGTAACAACATGAGTCAGAGTCACATCAGGATGATAACACAGCCTTTTCCCTGTAACACTTTATAACCCACTGTCTCTGTTCCTGCACATACTCCACTTGGATTAATCCTGCCAATTGCAGGATGCCAGAATTAGCAGAATATGTATTGCTGGCCCAGACCCCAGGTGTCTCACCATAAAATTTACTGAGCACCATAAAGTTCCTGCCTTGGCCACAGGTATTTTTGGTTTTTTTTTCCCCCCTTCTAAGGAAACAGTACATGGCTTGTAAATGCTGGCAGTGGAAATCCTACCACCCTTCAATTCAACAATGCTTTTGCCAAAGATCTTCTTCAGGACAGAGGCTGCCTTTCTACATCTCCACTCTCCATCACTTTCACCATGGCCATAGGAATGCTAAAGATAATAGCTTGTGCCAGCTTTCCTTGTCGTGTTGAGAAGCTGTGCACAGCTTAGATCTCCCACTTTCTCTGCCCAAGCACAGTGAAAATGGCTATAAGAATATATAACCCTTCTGTGTTCATGCAAAGAGAACCTTTTGTGTTAAAACAGCACTTTTCTTTTGGTGGACTTTTCACTTTACAATTTTTTCTTCTTTTCTCAGCAGATCAAACAGGCACTTATGTATTTTATAGTGGCTATCCGGCTACTAGATGAACACTGCAGTTAGACTGAGTTGGATGAAATATAATTTGAAAACTTAAGACAAATTTTTACTTTTAACAGACTGACTTAATAGCAAGTCTTCAGTGCCCAGCCACTTAGACCCATTCCAGTTACCTTCCCTTAAACATTTCCCTTAAGGCAGTACACACTGCTAGAAGTAGTCAATTCTTGCTGCTTTGTCTGGGCAAGTAGCTAAACAACAAATGCCCTTAAGTTGTCCACAGCTGCTGTTTCACCCTGCTCCTGCTGCCTTCCTTAAAATTAATGTTTGGCCTCTCCCTTCAATCAGAGATGCCCATCAGCAACAAATGCTAAATTCATCAAATCCTGAATTGAAAAGGACCCACAAGGACCATCTAAGTCCAACTCCTGGCCCTGCACAGGATACCCCAACAATCACACCTTGTGCCTGAGAGCATTGTCCAAACACTTCTTGAACTCTGTCAGGCTGATGTTGTGACTAACTTCCCTGGGGAACCCATTGCAGTGCGTGACCACCCTCTGGGCAAAAACACTTTTCCTAAAATCCAATCTAATTCAGATGATATTGCTTAAAATTGAAGTTTAAAAAGTCACATAACTTAACCTAAAATGTAGACATCCAAATGTTCTGCTATCCGCTGTTTTTCTGAATACTCAGCCCTGGGGGGATGGGGAGGAGAAGGCAAAGGGGAAGATGTGCCTGCAACTTCAGAATTGGCAGATAACTACGTTGATTTCCCTCAGGGGCTGGTAACCAGCTGCCTCATGTATCTTTGGAAATCTTCTTATTCAGCATTTTGTCTCAAGCTCAGAAGATAGACAGAAGCCCTTTTTCATTACTCCTACCTGCCAGTGTGCCTGCAGGTGCTCCTGCAAGCTAAGATGAGGTTATTCGAAAGGACGAAAATTTATTGCAGGAAGTCTACTTACTTAAACAGCTTTTGCAAAGCTCCACCACCTTAACACAACGCTACTAACACAGAAAGTTACTCTCAGCTTACCTTGAGACTCACATTAACTGAAAACACACCTCAGATTGTTGGCTCACTCAAAAGGTTTCTATCCCCTGCTGTCATGCTGCACAAATGGAACAACCCATGTGTTGCCTGCCCAGAAACACTGCCAGCTCTGGAGCAACTACAGTCCTGTTTGGGTTGGTGTCATCCGAGTAAGAGTCATTCCTGGCTCTCCACAGCCCTGGCTCTCCACAGCTTCCTTCAAGATTTTCCTTCACTAATTGCTACAATAGTTATTAGAAATCACTACTCGTTGCTATGCTGATGAAATTGTTTCAGATCTGCAGCCTAGTTGAGCACACCGTATGTATCTATTCAAAGGAGAAATCTTAAACCTGTCTAAATATCTCGTAGATCACTTCAGGGGTCGATGTAAGGAGACACAGTAAAGATGCAGTGTGTCTGTGCTCTCTTCCCCTCTCCCAACCTTCTAGCTGGAGTTTTGCCTGTTTGAAGTTTTCACAATTCCTACCAACAGCTCAGCAGTGCTTCTGCAGAACTTTACAGAGGGCTGCACCACCTTCTCTTGCATGTCCCCTCTTGTAAACACTTTTCTTCATTCAAAGATCAAAGTTCTGCTTCTCGAAGGAAGGTCCAGGCTTGGACAATACTTTCATTTAAGTAGTCAATAGTTGAAGTACAAACATCAGAAAAAAAAATTTAAAAGTTGTGAACCACAGGCACAGCTCTGATGAAGAAAGTGCTAGGCAGACAAGAAGTTTCACGAAAGATTCAACCTCTGACACAGTTTTACTACCCTTTTTGGGGAAGGAAAAAGCTCTTTTGGCTTCAGATGCATTCAAGAAGGTTTCACTTGAGATATTACACATACACATAAGCAGGAGCAGGTAAGTGTTCTTTGCAATCTAAGCTACTGTAATGCATTCTGGAGAGTCAAAAAAACACAGAAGATGCATGGGTGGCCCTTGTTAGGTTACATCTACTTCTACCCATCTGCTAGTTGTGTTTCTGGTTCTTCACCTCTCTTTTGACTTCCAAGCACAGTTCATGCCTCCCACAGAGCTTAAGGGCCAGAAGGAAAGACAAGAAAAAAAAATCACTAAGCAAAGCAAAACAGCACACAGCATAAGCATTTGCTATCAAGATGAAAAGAGAAAAAAAACAACAGTGTGATGGTGCTGCTGACAACTGCTCAGCAACTGGAATGAAGATGCTTCAAGAACCAGCACAGAAGAGAGACTGTAAGTATGTAATTCATTTGTCAGTAGGCACTTATGATTCCCCTTGGATATAGCAGGAGTAAGAAGGATTTGTCAGATAGTCAAATAGTCTCACAAATAGTCAATACCCCTAAATCTAAATGAGATTTCATTTCAGTTAGAGCAAATGGGGCAAAAATACAAGCAATTTATCACCTCCCTGCCTATTTTTTTTTTTAACGCTCCAATTTGACCTTAACATCTCATTCCTTCTGCCTACGGCTGGCCATGCAGCACAGCACTGATGTGATTTCCACGAGCCAGTGCTCAATGAAGCTGCTCTGCTAAGTCACAGTGATTCTGATGTGGATGATATCTTGGTGTGTTATGAAGACACACATACTTTCCTCCTGAGTCTGTTAGTAACATCTGTCTGCTCTTACAACTGCATCCTTTCACACTGCAGTGAGAGGATATTGCTCCAGCACGTACCTACTGTTCCTTATACATAGCTAAGGAATCTGAAAAAAAATCAAGAAATACTCTGGTACTGAAAAATATGCAAATCATGCCTCAGTATTCAAAAAAAGCATGAAAATGGGCTACTTTAGTCCCAGGAGACAGAATTGGAGCCCTTGACTTCTCTCTGAGCAGTCCTTTTATGTAACAGAAGTTATGCAGAAACAGAAATGAAAGAGAGTACTCAGAAGGCCATTTTAATAGCACAAGCTTCTTGTATAGGAATTATAGTACAAGAAGGTCTGGTCATCTTTCAGATTTGAATTTGAGTACCACAAAATGTACTGGGTGAAGACTGCCAAAGACATCATAAATGGTTGTCCTGAACTAATTAGACAGTAAGGGTTCCTTGATGCCTTATTTACACAATAAGTTCCTCCTCCAATACGCCAAAAATCTTCCCTTCCCCAGCTATTAATTTCCACAGCACTGGTAACTGCTGAATTCTGTCCCAGAATGCTCTCTCTTCATCGGACAGTGACAATTAAAATTACAGAATCACAGATTCAACTGGACTGGAAAAGACCTCTGAGATCATCGAATCCAACCTATGACCGAACACCAACATATCAACTAGACCAGGGTACTGAGTGCCACATTCAGTCTTTCCTTAAACACCTCCAGGGACCATGACTCCACCAACCTCCCTGGGCAGTCTATTCTAGAGTCTAATTACCCTCTCTGTGAAGAAATTCTTTCTCATGTCCAGCTTAATCCTCTCCTGATGCAGCTTAAGCCTATGTCCTCTGGTCCTGTTGCTTGTTGCCTGGGAGAAGAGGCCGACCCCCAGCTGGCTACAGCTACAGCCTCCTTTCAGGTGGTTGTAGAGAGCAATAAAGTCACCCCTGAGCCTCATTTTCTCCAGGTTAAACACCCTCAGCCCCTTCAGATGCTCCTCGTAGGACTTGTGCTCTTTTGCCCTTCTCTGGACATGCTCCAGCCCCTCAATGTCTTTCTGAACTGAGGGGCCCAGAACTGGACACAGCACTCGAGGTGTGGCTTCACCTATGCAAAATACCACAGAATCTATAGAATCACACAATGATTCATTCTATGCCAAGGAATCACTTCCCTACCCCTGCTGGCCACACTATTTGTGATAGAGGCCAGGATGCCATTGGCCTTCTTGGCCACCTGGGTACATGCTGCCTCATGTTCAGACACTGTTGACCAGCACCCCCAAGGTCCTTTTCCTCTGGGCAGCTTTCCAGCCACTCTGTCCCCAGCCTGTAGCACTGCAGCAGGTTATTGTGGCCAAAGTGCAGGACCTGGTACTTGGTCATGTTGAACCTCATCCAATTGTCCTCAGCCCATCAATCCAGCCAGTCCAGGTTAGGGACAGTGGGTGTAAATGCTCCAACTCCACAGCTTTTAGTACCATCCTTATCTCTCTGTTTTTTGACTATTTGCCATTGAGGTCTCCAAGGCACACTGTGGGAATTTTAAGGGCAGATCAGCAGGAATATCTTGTATTTAGATAGGTATTCAGTGGCAGGGATCAGGAAAATGAACTCCCTGGTCAAGCCCACCTCCCTCTGGACCCCAGGGTGGTAACTGTTCCACCATGTTCCACTGAGCAGCAGATGGGCGCACTCCTGCCCTACCCTGCCTTTTCAACACTTCTAACATCCACCTACCGTTTCACACAGTTTTAGCATAAACTTATTAAAATACTGCTATCTATAAATTGCAAGGGGAAGAAAACCCCCAGGAAATCCATTTATCACAGCTATCTAGACATCTATATTGGCTTTGCTGGCATCAAGATAAATGAATGTTTCTTTACTTCTTATCCTCTTCCAGAAACCTCATCTATTGATGCCTGTTCTTACTACCACGATCCTCAAATGCAAAATGATTGCTTTAAGGCTATGATGGAATTTTAATTAGCAGGTATAAATATCACAATGAGAGCATGAACTCTTTACAGTTCTTTTTTTGTCAGTCCCCAGACCATTCTTCATGAAGTGTATTTGTGATTTTGTTATGGCCATCAAACTAAGTCATGGGGCTGTAGGTTTTTGGATTCGTAAAACCCTAATGTTTTACTTCCATCTATTGCCCATATTTCCTCAAACAAATCTAGATGAAATAACTTTTTTTGAAGAGGATGTGGAAATACTTTGATCAAGGACATCATTCCCCTGGGTTTGATAATATCTTGAGTATGAGGCTGCAGGGCTGGCAGCACCCATTCATCATATTTATCTAGGCCAACCAGCATGTCCCACATAAATTTTATACCTGTTTATCATACAAATTCAAAAATAAATTGTGATATTAACAATTATTAAAAATAGCACCCCAGCAAACCAAGAAAACTGCATTTTGAATCATTTTAATCAGTGTCTGTCAGTGGCAGCACTTCCGCTTTCACTGAAGTCAGAAATTTGAGCCCTGGTGACTATAACAAAGCCAGAAACACTCCCAACAGGAGAGGAACCTCATGCACTAGGCTAAGATGCCAGCAGTTATTCAAGATCTTAGTCTTGGCTTTATTCATGTTTTGTTAAAGAAAAAATAAAATCATCATAAATATCTATTTATTTTCTCATTTAGAAGGCAAACAGAAAGGAGCATACTGATATTAGCTAGAAAATACAAACTCTCTGTATTTAAAAAACACACAGGGAAGTGTAAGTAGAAAGAACACAAAATGATTTTTCAAAACCTAACTCCTCTCCCCACCTCCATATTTCCAAAACATATAGATTATGTTTTAATGCTTAGGTCTAGCAAAACTGGGTCTGATTTTCCTCAATGCTAAACTTAAATCCTAAAAATCAACACATTTTCCTCTCTCAGCCATGACCTTCCAGGGACTGAAATAAATGTTAAGAACCCATGTGAAAAATTTCCAGGAAACAACTGCCTTACCTTGTGAATCCGTAGTAGAATGAGATGACTTTGGATAACCTACAAAGGAAAAGTAGTATGTGTGGCTCAGTACACAGCAGAGTACATTATGACCAAATATCATGCAGTCCTCCAAAAAGCATCCCTGGTTACTGAACAGCAACCTACCAAAACAGCTATTAAATAGTGTCTCCTATGAAATGCTCAATTATTATTAAACTGGGGTGGTCATGGCAAAGAGAACCAAGTTATTAATTACTCCAATGTACCAAATCCACTGCAAGCATTATGGAAAGAAAAAAAAATTAAGTTTCCCTAGTGGCAAAGACTGCTGTCGTTACCAGGGATTTTACATCATCTCTGTTGACCTCATGCTTTGTGTAGCCTTGGAAAGGCAGCAAAACTGGCACTGAAAGTGTTTCCCCTACTTCTGCAGCCAGCTGGAGGCTGCTGAGGCCCATTCACAAGTCATCTCTGCTGTAAACCCATTCCCAGCAGCAGCAGCCTCGGTGGGTGTCCACGAAAGGCCAAAAGGGGGCTGGCGAAGCACAGCAGATCTCAGTGTCACCTTTCCAGCAAGACCTGACATGTCCATTGCACTCAGACAGGAGTGAAGCACTACCAATTTGGGTTCTCTCACCTGGTGCTCCAGCATACCCTTCGGCAATGGGCATGGTACTTTGGCCAGCCTGACCATCCGCACTTCTCAGACGCCCTCTCCCAGACATCAGAACTGTGCCAGGAGGCCCTGCCTCCCCAGTCTCCAGGATGATGCCAGTTGTTCCAGGCAGAAGTGGCACAACTGCTGACCCTGGCAGAGCTGGGCGTGGAGGAGGTCTCAGCTGTGGTGGCAGGAGGGGGATCCTCTGTCGGGGGGGCTGTATCCTGGGCCTTGGCGGCAGCAGGGGTATGCCAGGCTGGGGCTGCACGGGTGGCCTCGGTGGCAACGGCTGCTGTGGTACCTCTGCTTGTCCTTGCACATGATGAAAGAGGAGGAAAAATACAAAATTATTTGCCTAAAATAGAACATGAATTTGCACGGTCTTGCATAAAAAATACTTCAAAATAAAACAGGACTCAGTTGGAGGCCACCTGTTCCCTCAGACCCAAGACTGCACTGGCTAAATGCCGTTCCACTCCTGAAGTACTAAAGACTCCACTATCTACAGCCTGTGTGACACAGGGAAAGGAATGAAGACAGCCTGGAGACAGGACAAGCAGCAATCAAATAACCTAAGAGCATTCATTGAATCGCTACACCAGCTTGGCCTTTCTGACCAAGCAGGATGAGTATCACACTTATTCCCGGTTCCTTCATTTCAGAGTGTGCTCTCTCTTTCTCTCTTCTTTCAGTTCAGTTCTCCTCAATCCCTCACACCCACTGTGCTTGCTTTTGACTCTATACTCACACAACTCAGCACAAGGCTGTCCCTTTAGCACGATCATAAAGAAAATTATCCACAGCAAAAAAATCAGTAAATGAATGTGACTTAAGAGGTTTTTTTCCCCTTACTTTAAAAAGCAATGGACTTAAATGTCCAAGTACTTCCAAATATTTTCTGACAATGAAGGCAGAACTCAAGGATATAATCTACCAGAAAATTCTTTATTGTTTAAATAGAAGAGATACAATTAAAAATTTTTCCCATATGACATCAGGGTTCAACAGCACTGATGTGATTCCATTTGTGTATCTGGTCAAGTTCTAAGCACATTATAGGAATTCTGGTTTGTTCATACAAATGAAGTCCTAGATGACACTTAAGGATGCAATGCCCTCCCAAGAGTAAAGCCGAATTACATTAACACTAAGAACAGAAATTTACAAATGTGTAGATTTTAGGAGATGCAATGACAGCTTTTATGCAGAATAAACAGAATTTCATGCTTAATTAAACTTCAGCATAGGTTACTTTGGTTGCATTTTGGGACCAAAACATGTCTTTAGGTGCAGGGATGGATGTGAGTTTCTGTGGAAACAGGCAAACATCCTGTTGCAAATTTATCTGATACAACTCGTCACACATCAGAGATGCTTGCCAAGGTCCCCATTGGAGACCACCTCTCTGAGTGGTGCTCACAATGAAGCACTTCAGCTCAGTACAGTCCAAAATCAGCCTAGGCAAATTCACCAGTGGCTAGGGCTAAGCCATCTGGCTGTGCTGAGAGGCAGATGTGGTGTGAGGCTTCCCCTGGTGTTACGGGGACCCCCACGACCGAGTGGGTGTTTCCATTTTAGGAAAGAGGTTTTGGTTTCACCCCTGACTTGTAAGGAATAGAAGCACCAGATCTTTCTGTTCATTGCTCACNTACAATTAAAAATTTTTCCCATATGACATCAGGGTTCAACAGCACTGATGTGATTCCATTTGTGTATCTGGTCAAGTTCTAAGCACATTATAGGAATTCTGGTTTGTTCATACAAATTAAGTCCTAGATGACACTTAAGGATGCAATGCCCTCCCAAGAGTAAAGCCAAATTACATTAACACTAAGAACAGAAATTTACAAATGTGTAGATTTTAGGAGATGCAATGACAGCTTTTATGCAGAATAAACAGAATTTCATGCTTAATTAAACTTCAGCATAGGTTACTTTGGTTGCATTTTGGGACCAAAACATGTCTTTAGGTGCAGGGATGGATGTGAGTTTCTGTGGAAACAGGCAAACATCCTGTTGCAAATTTATCTGATACAACTCGTCACACATCAGAGATGCTTGCCAAGGTCCCCATTGGAGACCACCTCTCTGAGTGGTGCTCACAATGAAGCACTTCAGCTCAGTACAGTCCAAAATCAGCCTAGGCAAATTCACCAGTGGCTAGGGCTAAGCCATCTGGCTGTGCTGAGAGGCAGATGTGGTGTGAGGCTTCCCCTGGTGTTACGGGGACCCCCACGACCGAGTGGGTGTTTCCATTTTAGGAAAGAGGTTTTTGTTTCACCCCTGACTTGTAAGGAATAGAAGCACCAGATCTTTCTGTTCATTGCTCACTGTGGTTGGCCCAGTGCCAGCACGGAGGCACCTGCTGGACCTTTTACCTGCTCCTCAGAAGTGTGGCTGGTTTCTGTTGGACAGCAAGCCAGAGGAACCCTCCTGGATCATTCAGTACTTAAGAAAGAGCACAAAGGTGCTCCGGGCTTTTTGAGGTGTCTTAGCCGGTGCCAGAGGTTTTTCTGCACCGTGCCTGGCTTTTGTTTTGTTTCTGTATCATTGTTATTTTCTGCTTTTATGAAAACCTTTGTTTTACAAAGCACACTTGAAAAGCTGTCTGGCAATATTATTAAGCCACCCTGGGAGGTTGCAGGTCAACCCTCAGACTTGGTACATCTTCACAGGACTCACTCCACTCTGGCCACGTGTAAGACTGAACCCTGGCTCTGCTGTGTGCCCGGGGACCCCAGGAGAGCCTTACTCTGCACCTCTGGGGAAGAGCTTACAACAAAGCTGTGCAGGTGTTGTCCCCAACACATGGCTGGGGTCCAGAGAGCGTCACTGTCAACCCACGTGCTGTCTTGTGACTACTCGACACCTGCACTTTACCCTTGGGAATCTCATTTCTTGTTTTCAGTCTCATAAAAGCTTTAAAAGCCCACATAAGCCTTCAGGAACACTGGGAGGCTGTCTGAAGTCATAGTCTCACACCACCTGCATTCATTTGCTGGATATGGCTGCTAGAAAAAATCCTGCCTGAGCTTTGCTGGCTGACTTTTAACCATCAGGAGAATTGAAACTCATACAAGCGATGCACCACAAAGCTGGCTGAAGCTCACTCAGTAACTCTGTCCACAAGGCAGAGGCCTAAACAGTCAAATGTTTGCTTTATACAGATTAAAACTATTTTCATAAAAACTTTAAAATGAAAAAAAATCTTATAAAGATTTTCAAAAAACCCTGAAAGTATCAAAGTGAATTTTTTAACAGAATTATTGACTTTGTAAGACAACTTCTGTCCACAAAGGCATTGATTTAGACCTTCAACTAAAATCCTCAAATTAACCTAATTGAAAAAACAAATTGACAAAGCACTTTACCTTGAGATGCCTGTACTTGTCATTTCTTGAGTCAATTATGCTAAGCTTCATGAAGACAACTATTTGGGATGACACTGGGAAAATGAATACATTTCTCTGCTTGCTTTTCTAGACCTTTAAATAACAATCAACTGCTGAAATCCCACATCCTGAGCAAACTGCTTCTTTGCATGCAACATCAATACTTCAATAGTTACAACTGTCCCATCTCCATAACACTAAATCCAGAATCACTTGCCAAAAGCTCAATTTCAAGTGGAAGCAATCAGATACGTGTGAACAGAGATCTGCTTTAACTTTACTGATTGAGCAGGCCATGAACACAATCTTCCCATCATCTTCCCATCTGTCTGGGAAGGGAAAGAATAGAGCTGAGATCATTACACAGCCAGGAACAGAAACACTGTTCTCAGCAGCAGCATCCTTGCTCTGCTTGTCATTACTGTTGTGAGTGACAATATGGTTACCACATCACATACCAGAATCTCCTCATGCTCTCCTCAGTCCCCAAAGCACACAGAAGCAAAGTGCATAAAGCTAAGTAGGGTAAAGGAATCTGTGACTGCTCTCACAAGAAGCCAAAAAGACCTCACTTGAATTTTGTTAGAGATACTGAGGGGATTTTACAACTCTGTTAGAAAGCAGCATTGTGCACAAGCTCACAGGGAGCCCAGAGGAATTCACTATATGACTATTCACACTACAGCATTAAAAATTTTATGTTGCATTTTATCCATGCTGTAATGCAGAGCACACATTTGGTTTCTTAGGCCACAACTTCATCAGACAACATTTTGCTGTTGGTTTCAAAACCCTGTTACACAGACAACTACCACAGGAATTGCAGGCCAGGTCAAATAACCGTAACCTAAGCAAACTGCACATCCAGCATGGTATCTGGCTGCAAGACCATGCTTTTGATTCCTGGAAAACTTCATGGATATATATATATATGTATACACAAAAGGGTGGTACTTTAAAAGAGACCACCAACTTTAACATGGCTTTCACTTTCATGCTATGTGAAGAACAAACATACCCGCAGAGAGGAACAGAGTGCAATGAGAACAACTTAGACTACAAGATATGGAGCTGGGGGAAGGCACCATTTAACGGATGGAAAGCTGCTGGATCATTTTACCTTGGAGAGCACATCGTGCATGGTTCCCTAAATGCTTAGAGCAGACCACGGCCTGCTGTCACCACCGCCTTGTGTGCTGTAGGACATTTCACTACCTTCGCTAGGAATTACAACAAATTAAATACATTTCTGGTCCCTGGGTTCATATCTGATGCACAGTCATTTGCAAAGTTGGCTTGTTAGTTTGGAATGAGGCATTTGAAACCCCTGAATAAAAAATATGGAAGAAAATACAGCCATATTTTTAAGATGAGGGTCATTTGACTTCGCTGGGCTTACACTGCTTGGTAAGATTTTATGTTTTATTTCTTGCAACACATCCTTGCCTTACTGCCCTCAACAACTTTATTAGTAACAAATTGTTTCTGTTTCGGCCCCTCTGAAGTCAAATGACATCATTTGAATGCTACGATATGCTGGCAAATTGTGCATAAGAAACTCTCCACTGATCCAAGGCCAGCTCTTCCTGTCAAATAACGTTGGTATGGGAGACGATGCTGCAGATCACAGATGTAAAAACAGTTAAAGCCATACCCCAACTCACATAACAGGGTTCCCAAAATCACTTCCAAAAAAGGCTCTTCTGCCAAAATCTTTCTGCAACTCCTGCCATCAAAACTTACTTAGGCTGCTGTGCCAGACAGTGTTATTGTAATTGGAAACATTTGGGAACTGCACTGTGTGCTTCACAAATCCTTTAGAGGCCAGAGGCACCCCAGAGCAGCAAGGGATGCTCAGAGTGCCTGCACCCCACACTCAGCAGTAGCATCCTTCTACAGGCTTTTAACACCCAGTGATGGATGGAGAGGTCTGCCCTGAAAAGGTATTCTTTTATGGAAACCCAGGTGTGCCGAGGCTTTTTAATGCTTTAATACATTGTAACGGGTTGATAAATGCAGGTCCATGTTCACCATGAGGTCGCTTGAACACCTGCTTCAAATAGCAGAAGAAAGATTACTACTTGTATGTATCTTGGACCTTTCTCCAATGCTGGCCCCTAGTGCTAGTTAATTTTGGGCAAGATGGATGAGAAACAGGATTACACAGATACATCATGTTCCATTTTAATGGAGACTGGGATGCCTCTGCAAGATCAAGGGATAAAGGTCCTAACCTTGTTGAATTTAAGTCAAAATTACAGCAAAAGAATTATCTGAAATTTACAGTGCCTCTTCATTCCACTTCCTCCTTTAAAGTTAAGAGAAACCTATTTTTTTATTTCACACAGAAGCTTCTCCTGTCAGAAGGATTTTTGTGTCAAGTACTGCAATATGTTTGGTTTTAAACAATTAAATGAAAGAAACACATCTATCACAGGTTTTCAGGTCTCTGCCTTGGGGTGAGAAGGATATTGCTCCCTTCATGAGGCACAACTTGTCCATTTAAGAAAGAACACCCACGAGTCTCACATCTAATGTCTCCCTACCACCATCAGCTGCAACAGTGCACAGGCTCCTCCCTCAGCACCTCTTCTAATTTTAGGCCAGTCACAGAAATTGGCCTCTTATTTATCTCATATGTGTACAGAATTAAAACCAGAACCATCACCCAGCTGAAGAGTGCAGTTTCCAAACAGTCTCCAATTCCTATGATTTTGCCTCATGCTAACAGAAACAGGAAAACAGGAACTCAGCTTCCTTCTGTAAACTTCAGCTCTCAGAAAAACAACCCGTTGCTGAAATTTGGAGCAAGAACTGCAGAAAAAACTGAGTGGCATTTGGCAAGGTCTCTAAACCTTCATGTCAAGGCTCACCAACATGCTGAGGTTACCATTTCCCAGCATTCTGAGCCAAAGGGAATGTGCTCTAATGCAAACTTTAAACAAAGTGGAGGTAGATTTGCACCAACATGCTGGACTATTAACAGAACTGGCTGAGGTGCTAAAGCATTGCCAAGTACTGCCAACGACCTTGTGGGAACGCAAGCTTTGGGAGAGCTGAGAAGCCGAAGTCTTATACTGCCATGCCAAGATATGCCAAAGCTCATTTGTGAAACTTCTAGATCAAAGAGTTGGTGCTGAATTATAATCATTAACTCATGCTAAGAACACAAATTAGAGGAAATCTTTCTTATCATAAATTTGAATTNGGAAAGCCAGCTGAAAAACAAACAAACAAAAAGTAAAAAAAAAAGCAAGAAACTTACTTGTGTCAGGCTGAGATTTCAGCACATCTTCAATGTCTGTGGTGATTTTGGAAACATGACTATGAAACTGTTGGACAGAGTTTTTGAGGCCAGAAATATCAGTGGAATGAGATGCTATAGTTCCATTCATTTCACGGATGCAGTTCCATAAGCTGCTCACGTGCTTATTCAGACCTTCTTTTATATTCTGCAAGCTGTCTGAAACAGAGTCCAGCTTGCCACAGACTTTTTCAACATGTGTGACTCTGCTCTCAACATCTGAAACATCCTCCTGGACACCCTGGGTCTTGTCTTTGCACTTGCTAAGATCATT
>VYZR01073195.1:0-10610 GCA_013400675.1 Oxylabes madagascariensis | reverse complement strand
TGTATATATGTGCATATATATGTGTGTCTACATATAAAAATATGTGTTGGAAGCCTTGTACCTTTTACTGTAAAAGATTTTCTGTATGGTCTTTATATGATATGAAACAACATTCTTAATTGTAACTGGTCCTTCAAACTCTGTAAGAAAAGCTTTTAAACTAAAAACCTCAGCATTTTCTTCATGAAGTTCTGTTAGGATCAGCTGTGCTTTGAACTGTTAAAAACTGTCATTTCTGTTGAATGTTTTCCTCAGGAGATATTTTGGGTATGTTAAAATCATAGCTAGAGAGAAAAAGGAACAAGAATAGCATCTGCTGTGCATGGAGGGTCTGAGAACACAGATCCGAGTCCATCCGCTGCAGGTCACTGCCTTCCTCTCCTAACTGCAATGTGAAAAGTTCATGGTACAGCCTGCTGCTGGAGGAGGGGAGGAAGCAAATGTTATTGTTAATGGTTTACTGTTTGCTTTTAGCAGAACCAGCCTTGGGAGTTTGTACTAAAATTCCCCCTAGAACAGATGATTTGGCAATTAATACAATCTTCTCCCCACCACCACCTCCAGTTAGGAAGAAATACCAGTGCATTTCATGTGTGTGCAGCTCAGTTCTTGTCACCTCTGCAAATGCTTTACGTTGTAGCCTTCGGATTTTAATATCCTTAGCAACAGACTGTTTTTTCCCTAAAATTTTGTCTTTAGTGCATAGGTTAGCCTGAGACTGAGAATTGTCTGTGCTGCTGATGCATGCCCAGTGCAAGGAGCAGACTGAGCACTCTTGGGTTCATCCACATGGCTAGATATTGAAAAAAACCCCGCTTGCTGCTCTGATTCAGAGCTCTCACCCAACATGATAATGGATTTAATACAAGTGAAAACTGAAGCAGGGTAGTCAGGAGCTATTTGTTCTCCAAGCCCTTATTGGATAGAGCAGGAAGTGCTGCCCTTAGAACTGCAGCAAGATCCGGATGAGGCTTTTAGCAAAACTCTCCAAAGGCAGAGACAGTTTGTGTGCAGACACCATACATTTTTGGAATTGTTAAGCAGATCAGACAAATCTGTTTGTCAGGGACTCGAGTATTGATTCATATCTGGAATGTTGCTCTTTCCAATGCAACAAACCAAAGCTTCCTGTGTGAAAAAGCTCTGCTGGAGATAAGTGATGTTGNGTGTGTGCAGCTCAGTTCTTGTCACCTCTGCAAATGCTTTACGTTGTAGCCTTCGGATTTTAATATCCTTAGCAACAGACTGTTTTTTCCCTAAAATTTTGTCTTTAGTGCATAGGTTAGCCTGAGACTGAGAATTGTCTGTGCTGCTGATGCATGCCCAGTGCAAGGAGCAGACTGAGCACTCTTGGGTTCATCCACATGGCTAGATATTGAAAAAAACCCCGCTTGCTGCTCTGATTCAGAGCTCTCACCCAACATGATAATGGATTTAATACAAGTGAAAACTGAAGCAGGGTAGTCAGGAGCTATTTGTTCTCCAAGCCCTTATTGGATAGAGCAGGAAGTGCTGCCCTTAGAACTGCAGCAAGATCCGGATGAGGCTTTTAGCAAAACTCTCCAAAGGCAGAGACAGTTTGTGTGCAGACACCATACATTTTTGGAATTGTTAAGCAGATCAGACAAATCTGTTTGTCAGGGACTCGAGTATTGATTCATATCTGGAATGTTGCTCTTTCCAATGCAACAAACCAAAGCTTCCTGTGTGAAAAAGCTCTGCTGGAGATAAGTGATGTTGAAGTGAGCTGGCATGAAACCAGCCCTGCTTGTGCCTGCTACATCCAGATGGGGCACAGGAGGGAGTGGGTTTATCCTGAGGCACATCTTCATCCCCAGTACAGCTCCAGGGTTTTATCTGAGCCTGCATCTGCCAACATGCTCACACACAAGTGCCATGATGGCAGGAGAGTCTGTGCTTAATTGATACTCTTTTATACATTTTAGGGTTACTCTGGCTTGCTGTAAATCTGTATTTTCGAAAGTTTGAAAGTTTGGTTGCAAACATTCTTTTGGATATAGTATTTTTTTCAATATGTGTTGCCGCAGAGCTGGCAAGGTTTGATATTCTGTAGTATTTGCACAATATTTTCCTTCCCACTCAGTTCTGCTAATTTTGGATCGTGCTGTTTAGTCCAGTGGATGTAACTGAAGCAGAAAGGTTTGCCCAACAGCAGTAAAGGCTGTAAAGTGACCATAATCCCAGTTATGATGTGCTTGTAAATAATGAGTAACCATGATTTAAGAGTTTAACTCTTAACTCTTTCTTATTTTAGAAGTTATTTGTNGAGGGAGAGGATTGGATGTAGAGTCCCTATAAGCTGGGTTGGTTTTTTTTTTTTTTTTTTTTTTTTTTTTTTTTTTTTTTGTTACCAACAGTGAGGAAGATGCTTTCTTTAAGAATCTGTTTATCTTACTTATTAGGATGGAGAGGGTAAAATGAGTCAGTAAATATGAAGGACAGTTTCATGTCTCCAAGTCTTATCCTGGTACTACTTTTTAAACCAACTTTACTTCAAGTTTCTGGCTGCAGGTGTCAGTGAAGCAGCAATTCCCACAGCCCACAGTGTAGCTGTATATGAAGGAAGCCAAATTCTAGTCCAGGTTTGCAGACTTTCCATGTGAGTCTGCCTTCTTTTGAGGATGCTCTGGAGACCCCACAGTGTGTGTGTGTATGAGTTGAAGGCTGGAAGACTGACTGTGGAAGCAGAACCAATGTTCATTTGGTTTTATTTGTTTGCTAGCAAGCTTTAGTGCTGAGGCACTTAAGTGAAAAGTAATAGCAAGTAACCCAGAAGTTGGCAGAAAGAGTTGAAAGATGTTTATTTTAACTGAATATCATTCAGTAGGCAGAAGTACCAGGAAGAAGAAAATAAAACGGAGTTTTGTGAACTGTTCTGTGAATATTTTTCTTTAAGCCCAGTTCTGAGAGTGATGTAGTTACATAAAAACTTGTGGCTTTTTGAAAATATCTTTGTCTGAAGGCTGAAAATCCAGTAAGAAAATAGAAAGAATAGCAAAGCTGATTTTTTAATGTGGTGTTATTTTTAGGCTTGTTCTCATTACACTTTAGGGAACCTGCCCTGTTGTGTTTTGTCTCCTTGAATATACTGAACATTTTGAACATGTTATAATAGCAAATGTACTTTAAAGCAATGGATTTTGAAGTAGAAAATGTTGGTTGTAAGACAGAAGATGCATTACTGGCAAAATGTATTGTATATTCCTATACAGTTAAACAGTGCAGGAACCTCATTTTGGCAAGGACTGTGAATATCTGGGACATAAAGAAAGACATACTTATAATATTGTTGTGGCAAGGAGAGGCAAAAGGAGGCTGAAAGTTGGCTGGGGCCCCTGTTAGCTGGCAGATTCACAGGTTAATTAGGAGTTCAGGTTTTAGGCCAATTATTACAGGTTTCAAACCGATTTTCCTCGTTTCTCCACCTGTCATGTACACAAGTGCTCGGTTAGACACTTAGCATGGTAAGTGCATGCAAACCTCCCTGTTGCAGCCTGTGGAGTTGTGCTATACAGTGTGGGCAGGACAGTTCCCAGATGCAGACCTTTAACCCTTTAGGCAGCAGCTCCTTTGTGGGGTGAACTGTGAGGGGTGACCCGGCCGAGCCCACGGGCTGAGGAGAGCTGAGCGGGTCTGCTGGGCTGCGGGATTCCCCACCCCACCTCTCTGATCCCTTCTCTCTCACAGGCAGGAATGGCATCTCCCGAAAACCCCGAGCAGCTGATCATTGCCCTGGAGCCCGAGGCTGCCTCCATCTACTGCCGAAAGCTGCGCCTGCACCAGATGATAGACCTGAGCAGCAGGGCACCTGTCAATGGCTACAGCCCGAGTGACACGATTGGAACTGGATTTACACAGGGTACTTCTGTTCATTCGCTTTGCAGAGTCTCGTGCCGAAGTTGGCTTTGTCCCCACGGGCTGGTTTCTCACCATTTCTTGTTCTTGGTCTCTTGAAATGTTTCAGGCTGGCATCAGTTTGCTTTTATAAACGGTTTTGCTGCTTAACCATAGTTAGACTTGTTGACCCAGCAGACATCACAGAATGATTTGGGTTGGAAAGAAACTAAAAAATCATCTAGTTCCAACCCTCTGCCATGGGCAGGGACACCTTCTGTAGCCCTGATTTCCAAGCCTGAGATGTTTTAGTTTCTGGAAATTCCTTTCCCAGGCGATTTCCTGTAAACAAGAGAAAATTTTTTGTAACTGTACCTATGTTAATCCATTCTTTCTCACAGGAGAGGTTTCTTGATGAGCATCTGTTTTAACCAATGTGATTGAAGAGGTTTGCCTTTGTTTCACCAATCAAATTGGTCTGTGTAAAATACTATATAAGAGAGACACATCTCAAAAATATAAAGTCGTTTTTATAGCCTTCTAATCGAGAGTCTGTGTCGTTGTTTGGTGTACAACAGTGATACACCTTCCACTAGACCTGGTAGCTCCAAGCCCCGTCCATTCTGGCCTGGAACACTCCCAGGGATGGGGCAGCCACAGCTTCCCTGGGTAACCCGTGCCAGGGTCTCACAGGAAACAATTTCTTCCCAATATACACTTGAATTTTAGCATGAAGGTAGCTTTCTTGTCTTGCTTTTATTTGGATGTTGTGGGAGTCTTTTAGTATTTTCACAACAGTATTTTTCTGCCTTAATTTTAAGTTAGTACTTCATGTTGGATCTTTTTTTTCATTTAATTTGTTGGAAGCAATTACATGTTTGATTGTCTGCATTATTGAAGCAGTGCTAAATAACTGGATCTGCAATGAAACAATTAGTCTGAGGTGTTCCAAAATATTGGCAGATGCTTTTGATGTCATCTTTATGAAATATTGTTAATGACTTTCAACACTCAGTGGAACACATGGCGTTGGAATGACGCAAAGAATTTATCTGCATGTTGAAGAGCAACTGGATAATGCACTTCTGATTTATTGAGCTGGGATCTGTTGCTGCTGTCACTGTTTGAAGGGGAGGGACAGAGATGGGACCACTGTAAGTCACTTGACAGAAGATCCTTCATCACCAGAGTTTTTTGAGCTTGGCAGCCTGCTGAAACTGGAGAGAAACAGAGGAAACAAAAAAGGAAAATGGCCTGCAGCAGTAACATTTGATTGCTGCATAATGTGCATATTGCTCTATATCTCTGTGAATTGTAACAGTTGCCCTGATACCAATGGTACTGTGACAATCTATCCTAGAAGGAGTTTTTCAGAAGAGTCTGTATTTTATCACATTTGCTAGGTCAAAACAGTAGAGGCAAGTGGGAGGTTAAGCTAGTAGAGCTATTCCTGCACTTACCAGAGCATATTTTTTTTAGTTAGGCAGAGTGACTACATCATTCTCTCAAATCCATGGCTCTCCTAGCCAGCACTTGTCAGATGTGTTCAGTGTTTGGAGGCCCACGCAGAGTACAGGACACAATCTGTTTTCAGGATTCGGTCCCTTCAGGGCCCCTTGGCTTCTGTTCCCCTCATTTGTGCCCTGAACTATTCCAGTTCCTTGTGATTTTACATGAACTCACTTTCAGACAACACGGAGGTTTGCTTCTGGGAAAATAATAAAGGAGTTTATCTGGTTAAGGTTTTGAAGCTGGGCAGAATCTGGCAGATCATGGATTTCTGCTTTGGGCTTTTTCTTGGGTGGGGGTACCACTCTCATTCTTGACTTTGTATGGTAAAAAGCTATTGGGGATGAGAAAGGTTTCATGTCAAAATTAATGAAAACAAAGTTTGGAGTGAATTAATTTGGGGTTGGAATTAAAATTTCATAAAGGCATGGCAAGCACCCAAGACAAGCTGAGAACAGATTAAGGAGAAAAACCCTTTAAATATAAACAGAGAGAAGCACTCCAAGGACCATATTATTGCTGTGAAGTCAAAACAAAAATTTTAGTGTTCATAGTAGCAAGGATAAGCTTGCTTCAGTTGTAGTTAAAGACTGGCTCTTGTGTTCACTTCTAGCCCACAGGAGGGAATGAAAGGATTGCCATTGATTTCTGTGGGCTTGACAGGCCCTGCTTGGACCTAGTGCTTGTTCTGTCTTGGGATGCTTCATCTGAGCTCTCCCTGTGCTGCCAAGTCAGCGCGCTGAGGCTGGGGCAGCTTCTCTGCATCGTGGGGTCTTTTTGGGGAGGGTGCAGGAGCAAGTGGAGCTGATGCTCTATTTTCTGATGACAGGCACAATAGAAATAGGAAACAAAGTGCATTCTGTGATTTGTGTGCTGGTATTTTCAGAAAAAAAAAATCCACTCATGACAGGATGCCTCTCATGTAGAGTTTTATGAAGTGCCTTTGAAAGTGGGTGATGATAACACAAGGAATGTAGGTTTTTTTGATCGTTCAGTTAGAGAGGTTGATTTAGAAGCATAAATAGGAGAGGTTCTCACTACTCTGCTTTCTCTTGACAGACTGTTCTGCATCTTTTAAATGTCTAAGTAGCAGTTGAGTCTTGCAAGTTAACGGATTGTTATAATAGTCTGGCAAGATTACACTTAATTTTTAATTGGTGTGTATTTTAAATATTGTGAGGGTCAGCCCTGGTGATCACTGTGTCCTTAAGAAGTTGCTAATCTGAGCAGCAGTTCTTCTGGCTGCTGCTTTTGAGGTAGACTGACATCCTGAGAGGCTGGGGAGGCATTTGCCTGAGCACTCAAAAGGAGCAGTGGCTTTTGGAAATGTGGGAATGTTTTTCCATCCCGAGTGCTGCAGGAGTTGTCTGGGAGGGGGCTGGGGCTGTCACCTGCTGGTGCTGCCAGCCCCCCACCCTGCTACCAGCACACACTTCGCAAGCCAGAGTGTATTGAAAAACTGCAATCAGACCTGCTTATAGCTTTCTTAGTAGATTATTACTCTATATGATTAGTTTGCATTATTTGCATTAGGTAATTCGTATAGATTAAAAGACAAATGAGTCTTTTAATCTATACTATATTAATATAACACTATCAAGGAAGATCAGGGTGGCTATAAACCATTTTTCCTTCTTTCCAGGAATGACATTGTAAAATTCCTGGTCCCAATGCAATAATTTTTGTACATCTGTTTTGTTACGAATTGACACATACAGATCTTTCAGCCTGCTTGCACTTGTTTCCTGCAGTTTTTGATTTTATTTCTTCATGCTTTTTCATACTCAGTAACTTTTTATTCTGTCAATCACTAGGGAAGGAACACGTGCGCCGGAACCGGCAGAGTCGGACCTTCATGGTGGAAAATGTCATAGGAGAGATCTGGTCTGAGCTGGAGGAAGGTACAACAAAATTTCTTGAACAAACTTTGTTCTCACTGGTTTTGTATTGCAGGCAAATATTGTGTTTCCCACAAAGGTGCTGTGCACTGCATTGTTCTCGCAGTGGTTATAAAGGGGAAATGGATAAAAACCACAAGTTCATGTGCTGCTCTTAGTTACAAGTGCTGAATTGCAATTCTGTGTGCTCTAGCATAATAAGATTTATTAATGAGATGGTGGAAAGCCATACAACTAGAATATTTTTCCTCAGAACAGGCTTTGTAGATATGGTATAATATTTGGTAGCTCTCTAGGATGTACACCAGCAGCATGAGCAGTCCCACTTTTCAGCTGTGTTACATCAATAGCTTTTGACATCTGACTTTGACATTTGTTATCAATCATTGTGTTATAATTACTAGCAAAGATCAAGTCTTCAGCAGGGCCACTGCTGGCTGTCTGTAGGCCATTATCTCCCCTGGTTGCAGTGAGCTGGTGTGCTCACAGTGGTGTAAATGCCCCTGGCCTCTCCCCTTGGCATTCCAGGAGATCGGTACATTGTGGTTGACAGCGGTGGAGGCACGGTGGATATGACTGTCCATCAGATCAGGCTCCCTGAAGGACACCTGAAGGAGCTCTACAAAGCAACAGGTAATGCCACTTCCACTGCTTGCTTTATGTAATTAGATTGTGTATTATATATTTATGTCATGTTTTGGCTTGTCAGTGAAGGAAATGTTTGCTTTTTTTGCATTTTATTGGCAGTTCTTTCTGAGACCAGTGCTCAAAATTAGTACAACCCAGCTGCTGGTTGGCTGAATCACTCATTTATAGTGGTAGTGTTACAGTGGCTATGAGGATACATGAAGCAAAGATAAGATCATATTGTGTGTTAGACCAACTGTTACATTTAGGGAAGATCCTCTTTTTGTGGACCTTCTCCTATGGCAGTCCTGATAGTGTTGTTCTGATGTGTAGGTGGTCAACTCGAAACGTCCTAAGAATATTAAAGAATATCCAGAATATTAAAGCCGTGTTTTGTCTGCGCTCCAGGTGGACCATACGGCTCTCTAGGTGTGGACTACGAGTTCGAAAAGCTCCTGTGTAAAATATTTGGGGAAGATTTCATTGAGCAGTTTAAAATCAAGCGCCCTGCGGCCTGGGTGGATCTGATGATCGCGTTTGAGTCGCGCAAGCGGGCGGCAGCTCCTGACAGGACCAACCCCCTCAACATCACCCTGCCCTTCTCCTTCATTGACTACTACAAGAAGTTCCGAGGTCACAGCGTGGAACATGCCTTGAGGAAAAGCAAGTGAGTGGACAATTGAAACCACACGGATGCAGGATTAACTGCTGGTAGCAAAGACAAATACTTAAAATATCCTAATTACGATAGGACTGAAAGGTAATAGCATAAAAGTGTAGTGCAAGGATGAGAAAATGGGGTTGCCTCTGGTACAGTTTCCAGAATGAAAAGTTCTGACAGATCTCTAGCAAAAGCTTTTCTGTACAAGACTTACACTTTTCAGGTATTGCTTTCTACAACTTCTGTTAGGCCACCACTGCATCACTTTCTTTGACTGTATATTGTGAGTCTCTTGCATGTTAATTAGGAATGTCAGATCAAACACAGAATTTGTTGCCTGGAACCTTAGTTTTTAGCAGCCAGGATCCTGGAAAAAATCCAAGATTTGAGATGTGTAAATATGTTCATGGCCTGAGGGAAGTTATTAACAGTATCAGATCACTGGAGAAAACATACACTACTGCATAAAGTTCTGCAAGGCGAAAGCATTCAACTTGTGAAGTGATGGCAGGCTTTTGCTTCTTATAGTATTTTACAAATTTGATAGTTTGTTTGATAGGCAGGGAGACATAATCCCCTCCAGAGATTTCAATTCCTGATTTTCAGTATCAAGAAGTCACCCTGAATAACAAGATCGTGAGCTGCTATAGAAATGGAAGTGAGCAGAAAGTAGAAATGGGCATTTTGCATCTTCTGAAGTTACATATTACAGAAAACCTGGAGTTTAATGGTGTAAAAGAGAATGAACAAGAGAACCTGTGAATCTGGGGCAAAAGGCTTGGAACCTGAGAGGGGAAGATTTGATATTTAGTACTTATACCTTAATTTTTTAAACTAGCCAGTGTTGAATGTAGTATGCAGGCTGGAACTCCTGCATCTCTTTCAGAAGTTATTGGTAAATGTACTGGAAGCTTAAATGACTTGGCATCCAGCTAAAAGTCACTTTCTAAATGAGACTGAGATTCTGAAATCATTAAAAAATTCTGGAAATAGTCCCCCTCAGGAGGCCATCTCCTTTTTATTAGTGGTCTTCATGGTGAATCTTATAGGAAATGCTAAATGCTCCCTCCAAATGAAATTAAATGAAATGAATTGGATAACAGAATAGAAAGAGTGTAAAGGTTGACATGTAATGGGCATGAATGAAAGGGAGATTACTGAGCTATACAGATGTGTATCAGTGATAGAATACCATAATGCCTGTGTTCACTTAATAAATGTTCTGCTTCATTAAAAATGCTGTTCTCTCTTCTGCCTCCTGAGGCTTCCCAACTTGCTTCTTTTCCTTGTGTGTTTCCAGTGGCTTTGGCCTGCTACTGCTATAATCTAAATGTTGCCCTTCTGGGGATGAATCAGTGCTGTTTCAGATGAGCGAGCACTGCATTGACTGCCAGCTGTTTCAAAGAGCAGTTAAGCATTGCTAATGCTGCAGAAGGCAATCAGGCAAAGAAAACAACAATTAGACAAGCCAAAATAATAATTCTCTCTTCAAGTTTTACATAACTGCAGTTGGTATGGGGCTAGGGTGAGGTGGGGCACTTTGTTCCAAGGGAAATGGTTGCAGATTGTGTAAACTCATTAATTCATTTATTTAATGCTGGTTGTTTTGCAGCTCAAGCTGCAGTGCCTTAATGTTCTTTCTCACTGTTCCTTTGCAGTGTGGACTTTGTGAAGTGGTCCTCCCAGGGAATGCTGAGGATGAGCCCAGATGCAATGAATGCTCTTTTCAAACCTACGATTGACCAGATCGTTCAGCACCTGAGTACGTATCTCTGTGTGATTGCACTTCCTGGCTGAGCTGAAACTGCAGCTTTGCTCACCCATTTCAAGCCAGTAACAACCCTGCTGGTATGCACCAGCTGTGGACAAGGAATTCAGTTCTGAAACTTGCTGCTCTCTACAAATCAGCTAGGAAAATAATAAAAGTAAGGGATGTGTCCTGAGCACACACTCCTGCCCAGCTCTAGTGCTAGTTACTGAGTGTGATTCAATTCTGTTACTGCCTGAGCTTCAATTACTCTGTGCTTCCAGAGCTGCAAGCATTCAGAGGGCTGGCATGC
>VYZR01073185.1:0-13937 GCA_013400675.1 Oxylabes madagascariensis | reverse complement strand
GCCATTGCACCTGCAGAGGGGACGAGGGGATGGCGGCCGGTCCTCCCGGCTCACCTGCTCCCGGGCGCGGCGGGCAGAGCCCGGCCCGGCCCGGCCGGGATGCGCGGCGGCGGCGCTGGCCGTGTCCGCTGCCGGTTGCATAACGGGGCCCGGGGCGGGCGGGGGGCGGCACTTGTTGCCGGGAGGGTCCCGCGGGCAGAGCCGGCCGGAGCGGGGCCGGGCAGAGCCGCGGTGGGAGCGGCGGTAAAACCCCTGTGCAGCCGGGCCTGGCCGGGCTGGCGGGGAAGGCTCCGTGCGGGGATGAGCCCGAGCAGCGGCTGGGCCGGACCGGGCGGGGTGGCGATGTGAGCGCGGGCCTGGTGGCTATTGATTGAGCCCGAGGAGCAGCAGCGGCATACGCATTGCGGGGCTGCTCCCCGGCAGCCTTCAGCGAGAGGCTCGGAGACGCTTCCTCACCTGAAGGTTACCCCTGGCATCGGGAATGCTGTTTCTGCAAGATTCGGCTGATCGCATGATGAGATTTAAGAGTGTGGAATAGGAGCGTGCATTAGATGTGCGGCTGTAAAATGGCTTATAAACACGTTGAAGGGAAGTTCTTGATGTAAAAATCAGCTCGTTGTGGACATATCTTGCAGCAGTTTCCCTCTGTGGGATGGAGAAGCTGATGCTGTAGTATGTCTGGGGATTCCTCTGCCAGGTGTTCTGACAGTGGCCATCATTTACCTGTGCAAGATCCCTCAAGTACAATCTGTTCACCAGCGATCTTGGAATCGGTAAATGTAGTATTTACCGCACCAATAAGCATAGTGTCTTTGAATTCTGTCGTTCGAAATTAGGGATAAGATTAAGATCAAAAGCCATTTCCCAAGAAAGCTGCTTGGAAACAAATGGCAAATTCAGGCAGCATTACCCAGGACAGCACTGTAGGCAGATTTTCTGCAGCTCGTTGGAGGCAGTACCTGTTTTCAGTCACATCTACAGAACTGCTGGACTGCAGGTCCTGATTTGTTGAACTTCATTACGCATAACTGAGTTACAGAATGAGGGCTAGTTCTGCTCAGTGTGTGCAGTTGCCTTAGTTTATGCAGCATTTTGCCTGCTGTAGGTAGGCCTGTTACTAATGTTACGTGGAGATGCGCTTAGTGACAAGTAAGCTCTGGAGGACACCTGGAAAGCTGCAAGGGCTACTCGTTTTCATTTCCCTGTTGTTAGGAAAGGCATTTGTTTGGAAGCATTTATGGTGAGCATTCCATTTTGTGCTGTATTACCAGTTCCATTTTTTTTTTTCAAGTACAGTTGAACTTGCCAGTTCTGCCATTCCTGTGGTTGGAACAGGGGAGTGAAAAGTGGTTTCTTTATTGATGATGAAAGGGAAATAGCATTTGGGGGATGCAGTCTTGCACAAAAGGCAGGTGTGAGCTAGCTGATCTACTATCTTCCCTGTCATTATTTTAAGGGGTGCAGAGAGTGGTTTTGGGTTCTAAAGAGGCATTTTTCTGTCCAGCTGGTGCAAAACTCTTAATCTAATCGAATTTGGTTTGTAATTGATCAAGTTGACCCCAATATTTCCAAGCTTGTTGCGGTGGAAAAGCAGCACCTAGCAGTGCGTTCAGACTGTGTTTGTGGTGAAGCAGTTGGACGTCTCTGAGCAGAGCTGGATGGGCAGTGGAATGGAGGAGTTTCCAGAGGAGGAGGCAGCGCAGCTCTCGGCTGCTGCTTCCAGGGGTCCTGAGCAGGCAGAGCCATGGACCTCTCTTGTCCTGGGGCCCTTCAGCTCACTGTCACTTGGGAAGGGTATTGATGAAAATAATACTATCTCGAGGAAGCTTTGCTGATCTGTGATTATTTCAGGAAGTTATGTGGTGCTGTGAATGTCTTAAATCCAAACCACAAACCACTTTGTTACTACTACAGTTTTGCTGCAGATGTTTTTTGACACAGGAACAGCCTTTTTAATAGAGGTCTGGGGATTAGGTAGGTTTCTTTCACCTTTCCAGAGGCAGGGAAATGTAACACTATTCTAAAGCATTATGTACAGACAATTTGGCTATTTATGGGGTCTGGTTGTATTTTTTTATTCTTCAAGTATTTATGAAAGTAAGAAACCACTGAGAAGAGGAAGAGAGAGAATTAACCAGTACTAGACCTGTCTACAGTAGTGCCTGGGAAAGCATTATATAGAGCCATCTGTTCATGCAAACAATTTTAATCTCTTTTTCTGTATGTGTTATTTAAAATAATGCACCGCTGTGGAAACTGAAATGGAGGAGAGATGGTCTGGGCAAGCATGGCTTACATTGTGTTTGGAATACTCCTGTGCTGGTTGTCTTCTCCCATGTTACCAGGCTGCAAGTTGTGCTGTGTTGAGTTAGCAGGAAAATTTGTCAACAGAAACTTCTCTAGACTTAATAAATGTATCTTTGGTTTGAGGTCATAATGTTTCTACAGACACAAAATCACCAGTTGCAGATAATGCAAAGATTTTTTTTAAGGGGAAGGGAAGAAGCTGGGCTCATGGGCTTCAGCGTGTCACGGAAGTTAGAAGGGTTGACATTAAACCCAGGTCATTCCAGAGCTCTGCATGATGTGAACATCCCACACCTTACAATTGTGGTATTCTGGGTAAAGCCCGAGAGTGTGATAGCTAAGTGGCTTGGGCCTCTGAAATTGTTCTGCAGAGAGGAAGAAACTTCTGTAGCCATTCAGGTTTTCTGAACAAATGCACTTTTACCGTTTTCTGAGCCTTACTTCACACTGTTTAGTTCCATTGGGAGAAGTCTCTGAAACATGGTTTTTGGTGTTTAGGGCCACATATCTTGTAGCATTATCATTGTTGTCAAAGACAGAAATGATACCTCAACATGGGAGAGTTCAGTGAGGCGGAAGCCTTGGTCTTAAATAAATCTTGTTTTACACTCTGATTTATTTGTTTTGTACTGATTGACTGGCATCAGCTCCTGTAGGGACTAAACCTCCTTAGGAGCCTTTAGAAGGGATTATTGGAAACCTCAGTGCCTTTGAAGAAGTGTCTGTCTGTCCTTTGTTTATAGCATTAGGTAGGTCTCATCTCACTTGCTTTGTATCTGATTGAAAACAAGTTGCAGCTACTGCTCCCAGTGGGTTTCCCTGTTTTTAAATGGAGTCAACAAGTAGAGCCAGAAGTGCCAGCTATACTGGGGAGATGTTTGCTGTGTTTCTAAATACTGCTTCCTTTCAAGGAGTGAAGTTTATAAATATGACAACAGTTAAAAGGGAAGGGGTTTCCACTCTTGCACTATAATTAGCAACATTAAAGATAACATTTGTTAATTTAGTGTTTGTAGTTAAAGGCTTATGTTTTCTATTTCAGTCTGATGTTTAGTGTAAAACATTTTAAATTTCACTTGAAATTAAGGCTTTGTTGTCTTAATCCTATTTAAACTGTTTTGTAGTGGAATCTTTGTTTTCCCTGCAAGGCTTTTATCCAAATTCAAATTTGGTCAGTATATCCTCTGTCTAAGGTCTTTGGTGCTCTGAATGTTTCTTCTGTTGCAGTTGTGGATAGTAAAAATTGCAAATAGTTTCTACTCAGTCATTTGCATGTCTCTTAGTTTCATCAGGCTTATAGCAAAACTTCCATGTATCTTTGTACAAATAAAATCAGATTTAGGCAACTGGTTCAGTGGAGAACAGGAAACTTTCTGTAAGTGGTGATGAACAAGTGATTTTCCTCTAGGTAAAATACCATTTAATAAAACCCTGTTGTATCCCTTCAGCTATTGGTTTGAATGTGGTGCTTGAAGAATTAGTGTTAATTGTACAGGCTGGTAGTGTGGGCAACTAATGGTTTATAAACATTATCCTGTGCTCCAGTATGTGGCAGTTGAGCTTCCAGAGAGGTGTTACAAGTGCTCCTTAACTGTGGGAAAGAATCCCAGACAGAGATGTGAAATTGTGGGGTGAATTTCAGCCAGGAGCCATGGAGGGTGATGGTGGATGTCCGTGCCCTTACTTAATCCCTGTCCTGGGGCATCTCCTGGATATTCCAGGTGAGTCTCCTGGATTCACTCCCTCATACTTTGCTGCTGCCTTCAATTCCCAGCAGTGGAAATGGTAGTTTGGCTTGGAACCTCATGCTGTGGATAAGTTCCACGCTATCGAGAAAGTCAGCATTCCAGCAGAACTTGTGTTCAGTTTTATCCCGTTGTTTGGATCTGGTTGTAGAACAATGACTTCTGATAAAATTCTAGGTTTGAGAAGACCCAGTCAAATACAATACATCTTTTCATTCCCACTAGTTTGTTTCAGGTTGCTTATATCCAAAGTTAATCCTGGGTCTGTTCTCCTGGAGGCTGGAGCTGTGAGTGGCAGGCTGGGCAGGACAGAACACACATTGTAATCAGGCCGTGCTACGCCTTCTCTTATTCAGCTTTACTTTCAGGGTGGAGAAGGCGTATTTCATTGTGTAGCTCTTCACTCCTTGGCTGCACTGTGTTTTTCTGTGGTTAGGTACTACACAGACTTGTTCTTTTAATGATATGGCTTGAAATTTCATCAGAACAGTACTAAATTACAACTGTTCAAGGTAAGACACATTGAAGGTTTTATTGTCTCACTGAAAGGCATTCTTGTAATCTCTTGCATCCAGAGGAAGACAATTAAGCAAAAGATACACAGTAATCAGTTTTTGTCAGACCTTCAGGACAAGTAAAGAACTCTTTACTAGTTCATCTGTATTAACAGAGAATATAATTCTCTTTTTATGAATTTTTCTAGGAATTTTTCATGAGGTCTCAAAGGTACATTTTCAGAATGAGGATTTTGTGTTTACTGTCACTAGATTGAACAAATAGCTTTCAAACTCTAGTACTTGTTATTGAGTTTAATATGTTTAACTGGTTAATTCTTAAGAATGTATTTTGACATGAATCATCTTGATTCAGTTCTAACAATATGCAGCATGGGTAGACAGCACTGTATATTAGAAGTAGTTATTAGAAGAAAAAGTGTTCCAGGTACAGTCCTTTCTGGGTGAGGTGTGTTAAAATCTTCAGTCGTGTAGGTGCCAGATCCCCTTTAAGTCAAATAAACTTCTGACCACTTGTAAGAAGATAAGAGAAGTCCTCAGAAAGGACTTTGATAAGTACATTTAATTTTAATATTTGCTTTCAAATTGCAGAACTGAATTCATCTGATTGTCTTAATGGCTTTTGATTAAAGTTTCTGTACCAGCCCCAAAGCCGGCTGCCCAGCCTACCTGTTCATTTCCATTCATTAATTCTTTTAGGCAGCAGGAAAAGGTTGCTGCTGGCTGTCTGCTGGATTGTGTCCTGCAGCATCAGCCGTGGCTCTTGGGAAGGAAGCATCCTTGCTTTGAGGAGCATTCCCTGTGCTGCAGAACAGTCGGGCTGGTCTGTTCTGGTGCAGGACACGCTGAGCACTTTTCCCTGGGGCAGATGGAGTTTTCAAACCTGGTGTTGTGGGCAGTTCCTCCCCCTGTAGCAGCAATTACCTGCGGAGGAGCAGAGCTGGGAGGTGGCTGGGGCTCACCTCTGGGATGTGATCTGGGGAGGGCAGGGGAGGGCTCTGTGGGAGCTTCTCCCTTCAGGGTGACACCCAGGAAACGTCTGTGCTTCACTGGCCTTGGAATTTCTTTGTGCCCACTGAAAGCCAGGCTGAAGTCTGTGAGCTGCCTGTGCCAGCACAGCTCCCCCCACTTGACTAGATTAAATGCTCCTTGGGATTTACAGCAGATTCCAGCTGAGGCGCTTACAAATAGTGTGAATATTGTATTTCAAGGAAACCGGTGTAGTTTATCCCAGTTAAATGGCAAGAGATTAACAGCTCAGGGCACTTCGTTAGTGTCAACTGAATCAAGCTTGGAATAGGCTGATGTTCTGGTTTGAAATTACCAGTCTGGCTTTGAACAACTTCTGCAGATTTCAGGAGTTTTGTGACAATTAAACTACCCCTTCATATTTTTGTCCCTCTTCTCAGTCCAGCATTTAATGCTATTGAAGCAGCTGAGATCGGGATAATACTTGGTTCAGTTTGATTGAAGGGAAGCAGTGATGTATTGCTTGTAAGCTGTACTTCATATTTCAAATGCTAGCTTGAGAATTCCTTCCAGTGTGTGGTTATGCTGAAGTCAGTAGATCACAAATACGGATAACAGGGCCTTTCCTGGATATTCAGCAGTAAGTTTGGTGTTTTAAAATCCAGTGATGTTTAGCCTTCATACACACAAAGGGATTTAAGCTTTATGTTTTAAAATCTAGTGATGTTTTAGCCTTCCAAAACACAAAGGGGTTTAAGCTTTATGATTTTATTGTCTGCAGCACAATAAAAGGACATGACTTTGCTTTCAACTGGGCCTGTTGTTTGAAGGTTTGCTAGACTCTGCAGATGCTCAGCATACTCATAATTCTGTTCATATGTGGTTACAGTACTTCAAGGTTTATAGAACTCCCTACCCAGCAGTAGTGGGATTTAGGAGGTTGCTAAATTAGGAGAACGTTTCTCAGAACTTAAAAAAAAACCCAAGTATTTTTGTAATCCACATGCAGAAGCATTAGAATGGAGATGGAGTTTTTTTCTGACAGAGATCTGTTCTGGTATTTTATACCACATCCTTGCAAGGATGAAGATGAACGGATGAAAGGACTCAGATTTTCAATTGGGGTATAACTGTCCCAGATGTACTGACAGCAAAATGCAGAATTGTGACCTCCTTGTGCTCCTGAAGCCAAAGCTGTGTTGGTGAGATGGTTTTCTTGAGAGCAGGCTTGGATTGTGGGTGAGCATTTCAGGGGAGCCTGACACCTGAGCAGTTGTTGGCACCTTCCCTCAGCTGGAGGATTCTGTGTTGGTGCCTGTGAGCATGAGCAGGTTTGTTCTGAAACGCCGCGTTTCTGGGAGGGTGCTGCAGCCCTGAGCTTCCCTGGGTAAATAGAACCGTGTGCTTGGCATTTACTGCCTCTTTGGGGTGCTGCAGATTGGAAGTGTGCCTGTGTGAGGGTACTGAGGCAATAGAGTGTTGCCATATTAAGTAAAACCACATGGAGTAATTAAACGCAGTTTGCATGAAAACAGTTCCTTGTGAGTTCTTTCTTGCTGCATTGTTACGGATGAAGATGATATATCCTGTCTGCTATTGCTACTAACTAGTAAAAGATTGCAGATGAAAGCATATTGGGAGTGTTATGGTTTCCTGTATGAGTTCTCTAGGCTTAATCATTTATTGAAGTGTCCTTTTCTATCACTGTATTTTAATTCCCCCAAGGTAAGCATATGGCACATGACATGAATCCATTTTAGTCTGTTGAAGAGGGAGGATTCAAGAGTCTGGGTTAGCCTTCCATCTCTGCCTGTTTTGTCAGTTTGCTTATATAATCCTTTAGGGGTGACATGGCAGGACTCAGCTGTGTGACAGTGTTCAACCTGTAGTGTATATTTGGCTGTAATTGCACAGGCACACATTTCGTAAGTTTTAAGTTCTTGATCTCCTGCAGACCCAAACCTGGGTGATGTTGCCTATGGAATGCTCTCTGGTGTGTTTGTTGTAACCTCTAGCAAAGCATTTCTTATATTTTGTGATTGTTTGCTGAAGATTACTTGGTTTTGTCTGGTCAGGAGCCGTTTTCAGGCCCTGTAGGATGTTTTTCAGTAGGCCCTAAGCAGCTGGATACATGCAGTCTTCCAGAATTGCATGTGGGAGAATGGAGGAAGCTTAACCATCCAGGAGCCACTCAGGCAGCCACAGTCCACCACCTGAGCTGGGGATCAGAACATAAATATTTAATAATTAAGGGACTCTCCTACTGGATTGTCACAGAGTAGATGACAGCCTAATAGAAAAGTGATTTGATCTTGCATCTTTAGTGATGTAGTAGAAAAAACTCTTTGAGGCTGACAAGGAAAGATATGGCATTTCTCTGCAGCAGAGGAGGACCAGTCATCTTGAGACAGGCTCAGGAGATCAGTGTGAGGCTCTTCTGTGCAGAGGTGAGGGATATCTGGTGTGAGATCTTTTAGTGGAGTTTCCCAGTCTCTTAAAACAACTACTAAAGAAATGAAGTCTGATCTCTTTTCCACCTGTTTTAATAAAAATGAAACCCCCTGTACAGGACAAAAAGCTGACATGAGAACAAGTCTTCATGTTCTGAAGAGCAGCCCACCAGCTGTATCCCCAGTTTTCCGTGGTGGAGGGAAACAGAGTGTAAACAGACACTGGTGTTTGGTGTTGGCCAGACTTCCCTCGTGTGGTGCTGACTGAGGTTGTGCTGGTGTCACACTTGGCACTGATGGCAGCAGCTCCCCCTCACTGTTAGCAGGTTTTTGAATTGCACTTTAGGGGCATCTTAAATCCCAGCGTAGTTAGAAACTAATTTAAATTCTCTGAGTTACTTTTGGAAAGCCTACAGGGACACTCAGCTCTTCTGAACACACTTAGCCAGGATTTTGTCTCAAATCTTTTAGTTTATTAAAACCTTGATTCAGAATTGTAAAAAAGGAAAATACTAAAATTGGTATTATAAAGCAATTCTGAAGGTATTGTCTGTTTCAAATGTTTTGACTGCACTTTGTTTTCCTTTCAGTTAACAAGCATAAGCCATGGATTGAAACAACCTATCATGGCATCATTACAGAAAATGACAACACGGTGCTCTTGGACCCCCCTTTAATAGCCCTGGACAAAGATGCACCTCTGCGTTTTGCAGGTAAAGAATTCATCTGCATTTCTGTTTGCAGATGTGGACGTGCTTTCTGAGGGGCAAATGTTCTGTGTTAGTGTGTTTTCCCTAACAGTAGCATAACATTTCAAAGCTTTTAGATCCTAGGAAATGTGTGTGCATGGACCAGTGTTTTATTTCAGGTTTGCAGCTGTATCCAAGTAAAATACTTTGCTTTGTTCAATTTCATGTGTACGTGGTAATTTTTCTGGTGTTCTGTTTTTGTTTTGTTTTGATAGTGTCTGTCCTTTTCCTCAATCCTCTAGATTCCACATTTCACAGCATTCAGTGTGGGAGTTCTGGAACAATGATTTTCTTGCCATTCTGAAGAGAGTTTCGGTTTCCTTAGTGTTTTTTTATTTGTGTCTTAATAGAGTGAAAATACTAATTAGTAGAATTAGGATTTCATGTCTATGATAAGCTTGCTTAACAGTCCTAGGTATTTTAGAAACTGAACAACTTCCTCTGGCTAAAGAAAAGGTTTTTTCTCCTCTAGCAAACAATATAGAGAATGATACACAAGATATTTGCCAAGTGTGGGCTAATTCTTCGCTTCGAACATAGGACTGACAATTTCCTTATAAATTTCTGCAGTAGATTTTTTCTGAAAACTTTTGTTTAGGAATATTGTATTCATTAATTGCATGCAGTATTATGGAAAGTCCTTTTTTGAATTTGACAGCGTTAGGTGTGTTTGAGGAATACCATTGGGCATCTGCAGGCATTTAAATTACTTGTACAAGCTCAAATTGGATATTTGCAGCAGCTTATTTGGTTAAGCAAAATTCGAGAGTTAAGAACCCTAGTGAAATACCTGAAGAATGTGACATGAGCCATTTTTGGGAGCATTGCTTAGCCTGGCTTCACGGAGAAAGAGATAGGAGAGTAATTAAATTAAATTAAGAGCCATTTGAAATGTTCAGCATCTGACTGCATTGAGTGCTGCAGTTTTATGGCAGTTTGGTCACAATTTTCTTGAGGTACTGCTTAAAGTAACAGTTTTGTTGCATTATCATAAGGCTGTAATTATCTCCAGTGAAGTTGAAGATGATGGTAAATTTGCTATTCAGAAGTTGAGAGATAATGCTAAACCTCTGAAATTCAAACTTCCTCATGTATTGGGTACATATGGCAGAGGCTCTTCTGCTGTCTTAACTGGAAATAAAACTGCTGTCTGTGTACACAAAACTTTCATTGCCGAACGAAGAGGCTTCTGTTGGAACACACAAATCTGGTAAATAAAAAGAGAAAGGGGAAGCCTGACTTGTGTTCTCAGGGATGAGGAGAACATGAATCGCCTCTTGCAGTCCTTAAGTGCTTTAAATGTAGGTGCTGGTAGTTTGACAGCATTGAACAGATTCTGAAAATGGCAGTTTTATACCTCTTGGATAGGAATGTTTTCAAGAAAGTACTGTGAGTATCTTCAAATACTGTCTTTGGAGAGGAAAATCCAATGTCAAAGCATTTCTTAAATGAGACTTCCCATTGGGTTGATCTGAATTATATAAACCTGCTTTCCTTAAATGAACGTTTTTATCAACTGGAAATTGTATGAACAGAATTTATTTGTATAAACAATATATTTTGGCTTTCAAAAATAGATGTTTCTTAAACAGTAACAGCAGCAGCAGCAGACCAGTGGATTGAAAGAAATTAAGTTTTGAGTATGGCACATGAAGGTTATAAAGGAATTCTCAGTAGGAGACTGTGGTTTGAATTGCGTGGATGCTGAAGGAGAGTGCTGTGGGGATGTGTGGAAGTGTTTGTGTGCCATTAGATGGAACACTCCTGGAAGCTGCCCTGAGGAGCCCAGCTCTGCTGGGANCTGGGTGAGTGCTGGCTGTTCCCAGCTCTGGTTCCCAGTGTCTGGGTGAGTGCTGGCTGTTCCCAGCTCTGGTTCCCAGTGTCTGGGTGAGTGCTGGCTGTTCCCAGCTCTGGTTCCCAGTGTCTGGGTGAGTGCTGGTGTTCCCAGCTCTGCTGGGGAGCTGTGCTCCCATCCTGGCACACTCCCTGCTGCTGTCCAGCCCTGCCTGGGCCCTCAGTGGGAGGAACCCACGGGGCCAGGGATGTGCTTCCGCAGCAACACAGAGCCCTGCTCAGGATTCTGTGGCTGCTGCAGCCCTTACTGCTGTGTTCCTACTTAGAAATCAAATTTATTCATGCTTCAAAAGGCTGGGTATTTTAATTAATTGTGCCCTCTAGCTGAGCTGTGAAACTTCTGAACTGTCTGCAGGTTTAAAATACTTTAAGTACAGCTTTTTTGCTTTATTTCAATTTTGAGCGTGTCGAAAGATCTCGAAACGAGTTCATTTAGATGCTTTGTAGTGCATGAACTGTGGGGCAAATAAAAGTAGCATTTTATTGCTTTGCTCACTCTGTGCTGTGGGTAGGATCCTAAAATTCAGGTGTGCAAAAATAGGTGGGGTTATATAGATGTTTATTTCTCAGGTTATTTGTACGGTTTTAAATCTGAAATGACACACTTATGAAAACAGGGTGAATATAGTCAAACTGCCTGGCACAGGACAGAATCAGTCTTTGGCACCATCACTGTTACAGATCTGCTTGAGAAGACAGTGACCAACCATTCTTGTTCCTCAGTGAATCTTTTCTGCATTGCAAATTGAATCATGTTGGAATTTGATCCTAAGTGGTTTTGCTGAAAAAATAAAATAAAAATAAAATTAAAATAAAAAAAATAAAGGACAGTTACATTTTTTGTTGTACGTTTATTGTTTGTGCCTGAAATCAATGGCTGAAGCTCTCAAGCAGGGATTTCCCCTTTACTGTGCATAAAGGAACTAAATTTCTGTTACATTTGAAACAGACACTGTTATATCTGGATGCCTTCACACAGCTGAATGTGTTCTGTTATGAGAGTGCAGTGGAGGGTCTCGTAGCCAGATGTTTGAAATGTTTCCCTTGGTTTTTTGATGTGCCTGTAACGGGGCTTCAGTCCTTCTTCCCCCACCCCTAGAGAAAACCACTTCTCAGCCACAGTCCTTTATTTTCCTCTTGCTACTCTGGGATGCAAAGTAGTGTTTTGTGGGGGTTAGGAATTTTTAATTTGAAGCATGAATATGTGTAGAGCTTTGAAAAGGATCTTGCAGAATCTCTATTGATTCTTTTAAAAAAACCCAACATACAATTTTGAAAATATCTTGTATAGCAGTTGGGATTAAAAAAAGAAAAGGAGAAAGCAAAGTCTTGATCGTATGAAATATTTCAAAATTCTGCTAATGAAAGCCTGGAGTTAAATGATTAAATCATATTTAACATAACTAAAACTCTAAAATTGTTACAGCAGATCACCACTGGAATTTTAAAATACAGTTTTTCCAAAGCTTTTCTGTGTAATGTGTGCATCTTTGCCTTTTCCTTATTTGCTCCCATTCAACCTTTCCTGTTACTGACTTGGGTTTGTCTTTTTTCCCTTTAGAGAGTTTTGAGGTGACAGTCACCAAAGAAGGTGATAAAGGGTTCTTTCTATCCCTTTTATGAATATTAACCTACTAACTTTGATTATGAAATGGGGAATCAGCACTGAAACAGAAGATCCTGTCATGCTCTTTTGTCCCATTTATTCTCCCAGTTTTTTTCTATTTTAAAATATATTGATAAAAAGTGTTATGTAACCAAACCCTTGGTTAGAAATATCTGTAAATCAGACATCCATTTGAACCATTTGGGGTTATTGTACGTTGTGTGGAGAAAATCAGCGTTTTCTGATATTTTCACTTGTGGATCTTTGGGACAGCTGAAGTTTTCCATATGCTTTGTGAAGTAATGTTGAAGTGCTGAAGCATTACAGCACCTTCCCTGCAGTACACACCCTTCAGGACTGACTTCAGTGTTTAAAATATGAATCAACCCCCTTTTTTTGAATACCTCTAGACATGTTTTCATTAGGAGTGTGTTGTTGGTACTAAGAAACCACTGCAACTATAATAGCAAAAACAGTGGGGTTTGTTAGTGTAAGAAAATCCCCATCAAAATATAACAAGTTGCAGAGGTAAAAACACGGTGTAGGTGGTCAAAGAGTTTATTGAGTGGCTTTTGTTGTGTGCTGGGCTTACCCAGCTGTGCCAGCTGGAATCTTGTAGTGCAGCCTCAGGCTTAGACGTGTTTAAAAATGGGGTGCTGGGGACTTCTCTTCCAAGTTTGAGGAGTAAAGAGTTTGCATAGAAGAAAAGCCTTCTAAATCATTCCCTGAGAGCTTCCTTGACTAACATTTGGCCTGTGTTAGTAGATAGCTGTTGAAATGGATGCCTGAGAAGTTGGTATTTCTACCTTTCTCATTCAGTAGTTTATTTTGATTCCCTGATTTTAGCCAGGTACATTGCACAGGAAGACTTTGTCCTTTGATCTGTTGACAGAATTTCTGTAATTATGGTGCTGAACCTGTACTCGAAGCCTTTTCATCCCTTGACTTGTAACTGTGCATTTTAACCTCTTGCTCTGGTCAAAGTAAACCAGCTGCCCAGCTATTGCCAGTAGCTTGGCATAGAAGATATTACCAGTGGCCTTGGCTGTATGCTCACATAAGATCTACTCTTGCCCTAGAGCTGTCTCAAGTACTCCTGTGAAATGCCTGTCTACATTTCTCTTTTTCTCTTTTGTACTCCTGCATGAATGGATGCAAAGTAAACAAGTTGCTTGGAAGGCAGACGTTTGCTTCTTTTTACTAAAGTTCCCAGAATTCACCCATTTTAAAGCACAGTGCTCTTGCTTTGTCCACAGACCCTCACAAACCCCTGGCTGCAAAATATTTGGTCGTTTATTTTAAAAATATATCATCACATTGACCAGTTCTAACCTGTCTTTACTTTAACTCTGTAGGTGAGATTTGTGGATTTAAAATCCACGGGCAGAATGTTCCCTTTGAAGCAGTGGTAGTGGATAAATCCACTGGTGAGGGAATAATACGCTCTAAGGAAAAGCTTGACTGTGAGCTGCAGAAGGACTACACGTTCACCATCCAGGCCTATGACTGTGGGAAGGGACCAGATGGAGCAAATGCCAAAAAATCCCACAAGTAAGTCAGTCTGGGGTGGGCTGAGGGGAAGTTTGGCTCCGAGGGGGTCTCCTGCTTGTGGTGATTTATGGTCTGTGTGTTGAGAGTAAATGTGAACTAAGTGTTCATGCTGGAAGGCTTTTCATGGAACCACAGACAGGGGCAGCTTGGAAGGGCCCACACTGGGTCATCTGCTCCAATCTCCCTGCTCA